>JARVGW010000322.1:3954160-3976905 GCA_031762495.1 Anablepsoides rubrolineatus
TTTGTGTTGTGTTGAAAATTGTTTTGTTTTTGATTAAATGTTTTGTTTTTTAATTAAATGAAATAAAATTTATTAAATAAATAAAATAAATAAAATAAATAAAATAAAAATATACCAATTAGGTTTTACCAACATTTAAGTCCTCTAACAGCTAAGTAACAAACTCTCACCAGTCTTTAGCTTGAAAGAGACAAAGACGAGACACAGAATAACTGATCGTCATTCATCTTAGAGGTCAGCTAGTGTTAGCGTTAGCTTCCACTAAATTAGGCTGCACCAACTTAATGTATGCTAACAGCTGACTATCAAACTAACAGGTTTGTGTCAGGAGACATTTACCATTGGCACAAACTGAGTGACAGTCGTCTCAGCATTGATGAGCTGTTTACACATTTAGCATTAGCAAAGCTCTATTTTTTGTTTGCAGATTGTGAGTCAGCAAAGCAACGTTTTTGGTTAGCTATGCCACAGATTACTGAATCATACATATGTTTTTATTCAGGTATTTATTTGAATAATCTGTTATTTTAATGCTTAAGCACAAAAGATTTGCCCTCTTGATCCTGCATTATTCTTTAAATAACCAAAGACGCTGTGCCGTTGTTGTTGTTTTAGAAAAGAAAGTGAAAAGAAAAGCCTCTTAAACACCTGGGTGTCTGCAGCGCCTCATGTTTCTGATTTAACTTTCCAGGTTAAATATCAGTTTTATGCCAGTTTACCTAATCTCCATTTCACGACGTGTTTAATACACCATTAGCAGGATTGCATAATTATCCATAATCTGTGACAGTATGCCGTGCGTGCAGAGCTAACAGCTTCTGGGTTTTATTCAGAATCTGTGTTTTTGTGCTCAGGTGTGTTTATTATGTGGTGGTAAATGTTCACATTAGGTTGATCCGCCTGTCCATCAAACAGCGGCATAAATATTTCCATAAATCATCTTTCAGGAATAGGAAAAAGGTCATTTATTTAAAATAAACTCAGAGGAAGAAGAGATTTATGAGAAAATGTAGGTTTTATTGAAGCGAAACATGAGTTTGTTTTTATTGTTTAGATTTCCTCCTGAGGTGATGAAGGAAGTGTAAATCATTTATGCTCTGTCTGAAAACACACAGGGCTGTGCAAAAGTCTCGAGTCATCCCCCACTTGGTTTGTTTCCAGTCTGACTTCATGATTAACAATTCTCCAGGCTTTCTGAAAGTTTGGTGACTTGTTTTCTATTTGTTTTCAGAGTAAATAGTTTTTGTGTACAACTTTTCAGCCACTTAACTCTGATCTGTTCAGCCAGATGTATAAAAAGCTCCAGCATGCAGAGAAGGAACCTGTTTTGTGTCGACGCTGAAATAAAAACAAAATCTTTAGACACTGAAGAAGTTTTATTGTTCTGTGAGTTTTGACCTGACTTTATTAGCAAATAAGTGACGTGTCTTTTGTCTCCTCGTCTTCTTCTTGTTTCCTTCTCGTCTAATTTCTTCTCACTCCCATCTCCTTCCTGTCTCTCCTTGTCTCTCTTGTGCCTCTCTATTGTCTTCTACTTGTTCCTCTTCTTTCGACTCTTCCTTTCCTGGTTTTGTTTACTATTTGTCTCCACTTGTCTCTTTCTTGTCTTCTACTCGTCTCTCTCTCCTTATTGTCTCTTATACTTGTCTCCTTCTTGTTTGTCTTTTGTCTCTTTCATCTCCTTGTCTCCTACTTGTCTCTGTTCTGTCTCTTTTTTGTCTTTTATTTGCTCCCTTTGTGTCTCATTGTCTCTTTCTGTCTCTCTCTTGTCTCTTTTTTGCCTCTTATTTGTCTCTTTTTTGTCTTACTCCTTGTCCCTCTTTTGTCTCCTGTTTGTCTCTTTCCTATTTTTGTCTATTAGCCTACTTGTCTCCTACAAGTCTCTCTCCAGTCTCCTTCATGTCTCTCGCTTGTCTCCTTTCTGTCCCCTTTTTGTCCCTCTTTTGTCTCCTAATATCTCTCTCCTGTCTCCTTTTTGTCTCATAATTGTCCCATACATGTCTCTTTCCTGTCTCCTTCTTGTCTCCAACTTGCATTTCTTCCGTCTCCATCATCACTCTCTCCTGTCTCCTTCTCTCCTCCTGCCTCCTTCCTCCAAAAGTCTCCATCTGACGTCGCGCGCGCCCCCTGGCGGTGATTAGGGGCATTGCGCGCGCCGCGGGTGGTTTAAAAGCTCGGGCTGAGGAGCTTCTGCTCACAGATCCGAGGAGCTCCGCGCCGGGAAAAATAAAAAGTTTTTAGACCTCCAATCAGTCCGGACGAGCCGAAGGAGGGAGAAGAAGCAGAGATGGCGACTCAGGCGGAGCAGCTGCCCCACCTACACCTGGCGGAGCTCACAGCTGCGCAGTTCATCGATATCTGGAAACACTTTGACGCAGACGGTCGGTGCAATCAGCTGGAGCTATTTACATTTACAAAAAAAGAAAAAAAAAGTTTTCATGTTTGTCTAGTATCAAGTCTTCTGATTTTTGAGATAATGTCTAAAAACAAGTAGTATTCATTCTGTTCTGCTATTAGAAAAACTAAAAAAAAAAAAAAATTATATTGTTGCTCACGCTTGATGTAATTAAATTGTTTCTGGGGTTGTTTTTAAGTAGCAAAATGATGTCTGAAAAGAAAGAAATAGAGAGGATGAAGAAATGCTGGATGCAGATGAAGGGGAGGATGAAAGTGTAAAATATGTTCCTCCAGCTTTTCAAATCTGCACAATTAATAGAAAAGGACTGCATGAAGAGGGCGTGGTGGATGTTGTTGCAATGAGAGAAATACAATAACTATTTTCAGAAAAAGTAACAAAATAATATTTAAAAATAGCTACTTGGTGCAGACAACTTAAATCAATGTGATGGTTAATGTTGGACTGGGTGGAAATCATCTAAAACCACATCTTTCTTCTTTTTACAGAATAATTTTTAACTAGTATTTGTTGATATTTAGTGCACTGATCTGTTTTTAGCTTATATTTTTGAAGAATTTAATCTCTTACAACAACAAAACCATTTAAATTCACTTTTCAAATAGTAGTGAATCAAAGTTCTTCAGCAATAGTAAAAAGAAATTCAAGTGAAAACTACTGGATTAATGTAACTTTCCATTTATTCACCTGAGCTGCAGCCAAACTGCTGCTGTCAGTTTTCAATATCGGCACAAACCAGTCCAGCTTAACCCGTTTTTCACGCTGCAACTTCAGTACGGGATTATTTTCTCGTGCCATTCAGAAGATCCTCTGACCTGAACTGTTAAACCCTCACCAAACCCCCAACCCTTTAAACTGCAGCATTTTCATCAGAAGACACATCCTGGCAGCGCTGAGGGTCCGCTTATACCCTGTTTGATCCAGTTTTAGTTCTGACCTGATTGAATCCTTTATGTGGAGAAACGTATGCAAATCTTACAAAGAGATGAAAAAAAGGACCAAATACAGTAAGTCCTGTTATATAACAGGAGCTAAACCTGCCTTTAGGTTTTATTTAGCTATTAGAATAATCAAAAGGAAAAAATAGAAATGGCCAATAAATTAGAATAGCTGACACCAGTGATGTGGTTAAAGGGTCTAAATCTTTGTGGAGGTGAAAGAAATCAGATGCTCTGAATCATTTAAATAAACCCAATCAAGTAAAGCCCTCAGAGCAACAATAACACTCATCAGCTTTAAGACAATTTATCAGTGATTAAAAATAGACTTCTGTACAGTAATTAAAGCTTTGAGGTCTGTGTACTTTTCTTTTTTTAAAAACAGATATTTGAAAATGGATGGTTATTCTATTTGTCCCCATTAACAGAATAACGGTCCAACTTTTTATTTTCTTAAAAAAGAAGTTTAACAATGTCGTCAACTTGGCACTGTCCTGTTGAACCTGAGGTAACTTCACGTTCTTCACCATGGACCTCTTAGAGAAAGGCATTATTTTCATTTATCAGTATCAGATTTTAAAATGAAAAATCAAATAACCAAACAATACACAAAACTTTGGAAAACATTATTTAGTTTTGTTCCTCACAACTTCATTAATAATGACATAATCCTCATTCAAAAAGACATTTGCTTGTGAATGACTGTGTTGGCAGTAGAGGGGGTTGATTTGTCCTGTCTGAGCATCAGGAGCTATAGTCAAAATCCTGTTAGTTTTCTATATTCTAATAGAACACAAGTGACCCTCTCAAAATTATGTTTTAATACCATTTAGAACATAAACTAACAGATGCAAAGAAAATATTATGTTTAGAAAGACACATCATTAATTTCTTATGCCTTAGTCTCTATCAACAACCTAACAACATGCTACTTTGGGGGCCACATAAAATGCTAACAAGGGCCAGATTTGGCCTGCGGACCTTGAGTTTGATGCATGTGGTTTAGATTATTTGCAGCAGATCAGGGTTTCCCTTCTATTATCTCCAGTCACAATGAGGAAGAGTCTGTTTTTGAAGGAAAAGCTGTCCTTACAGTGACTCACGCTGATAGACTCCAACATGTTTTAATCTTGCTGACACGGCAGCATTTGTTCATGTGAGGCATTTGAGTCACATCAGCGTTCACGTCAGTTGCAGCCGCTCGAAATGTTTGTTGAGCAATCAGCAGTTGAGCTGTGTTTGTAAATGTTTAGGGACTTCATCTGCTCGGTGTGCAGTGGTGCGCTCCGAATGGCGGCGAAGATTTGGACGGACGGCAGCTAAACTCTGGCAGCGAGCCTCGATGAACTGAGAGCAGTTATTTCTGTGGGCTTTACGAGCCACAGGATTAGAACACACACACTATACACACACTATACACACACTATACACAAACACACACACGTTTCTACAGTTGAAGATTATTTTCTCTACTCCAGCTAAAGATATTTAGTTCACTTTGATTCATTTCAAAACAAAGCTTAAAAGTGTGCTCCAAATAGGAAATTTATCAATATTTTATTTGTCAAATTATTACTGGTAATCTGCAACATACCTAATACTGTGTCAGATCCTCAATGTGGGTCATGAAACATGAAACAAGTCAGGAATGAGATGATCTCCAGAAATCACTGAACTGCTTTACTTCAGTCAATAATTTGTCAGCAATAATTTGCAATTTCAGAGCAAAGGAGGAAATAGTTTCACTTAATTTGACACTTTCACAAAATTCAAGGGCAAAAGTATACTGTGAAACGTTAGCATGCTAATGTTAGCATGCTAATGTTAACATGCAGTTTCAAACTTTGCCTTCAAAAGCTAATTTACTTATTAGAAGTTCAATGAAAATGACTAAATTTAAAGTACATTTGTTTGTTACTACTTATCTTGATAGTTGTTTTTCTTTCATATCATCTTACTGATAAAGCAAGTTAATGTTAGCTGGCCTTTGTAGCTACATTTAACAGTTCAACAAACAACAATACATGATTTGTTAAATGTTTAAAGTCTATTATTTGTAAATTTCCAAGCATGAATATACCCAAACCTTGACTATGATTATTTTATTTAACAGTAGAAATTTGCTTAAAAACATTAAATTTAACATTCACAAGCTGTAGGGGATATTCCTGTGAAATATTAACATGCAGTTTCAAACTTAACCATGAAAAGCTTGTCTTTTATTTATTTTTTAGAAGCTGAGTGTGAATTACAAATGCATAAATTGCAAATTATATCTTTTGTTAATATTTTGGTAGCTTTGTTATTTTAGGCAACTTTTTTCCAAAGCCTATAGCAACCATTAGCCAGTCTGTACTAAATGCTCTGTTAGCGACAAAAAAACTCAAAAATAAACTCTGTTACGTCTTACTTTATGAGTTTTTTTCATTCAAATTTGACCAGAAATGCAAAACAATTGGCTCTTAAATTATTTTTGTTTTTATAAGGATATTTTTTCCAACTGTGTGGTTATAGAAATATGATTTCTCAGTTCAGTGTTGCTGAAAATGAAAAAGTCACATTTCATTTGATATTTAATTTAGTTGTCGGACAAAATAAACAAACAGAGTAGCTTTAAATAAATCAGCTGTAATAAACTAATAGCATCATAAATATGGGAGAAGATAATAAATAAAAATGCTAAAATGTTTGAGCATTTACACAACATGACGTTAGTAGCAAATTAAGACATGTTATGATGCAAAACATGATTTTTATATCCATATCTCTTCAGTGGTTTAAGTGTGACAGAGTCAGTTTTTATACATAAATTTTCCGTGGTTGGAGAATATTTTCCCATATCACCACTGTCACAAGTTGTTTTATCTTTAGTTTTAACTTAAAATACTAATTTCTCATGTCTCATAAAGTAAAAAGTTAGAACCCAGTCCATGCTGTGACTCGTGACAGGTAGGACTGGTTTTAATGATTAAAAAGAACCATGAAATGTCCTATATAATCTGTGACTCGCAGGCAAACCGATGGAGTAAACTGTTATGAATAAATCATCCAGAGTCATATAAGAAGTTCATATGCACACAGAGGGACAGAATGCTCCAATAAGCATCAATCTGATTTCCCACTTCCACCCTTTCAGGCAAGAAGACACTCATTATTCTGCTTACACTCCAGTGCCACTTCGCTCTCTTCGTGTTTTTTCTCCTTCTCCAGCTGCAGCATGCATATCTTGTCACTCAGTCGCTGCTAAATCCAGAGCAGAATGAGACAAAGAAATGTGAATTAAAATATTTTTCCATATATGAAAGTACCTGTTTTTATTAGCCATATAAGTTTCCAAGTAAAGCTGAAAAATGCATTGAGGTCTGGCAGCTGTTTCAAAATTTAGAGACCCTCATAAATCTTTCAGCTGACATCTAAGTCCTAAATCAAACTTTTAAACAGTCAATAAACCCTGACGCCGCATAAAAGCCTCATAACATCATTTGTGCCAAACTAGTTTTGTTCCTCTGGTGCATTGCAGGCAACGGGTACATCGAAGGGAAGGAGCTGGAGAACTTCTTCACAGAGCTGGAGACTGCTAGACGAGGAGCAGGAGTGGTGAGTGTTGGCTCGTGTAGATATTTATAAAAAATTTAGAATTTCCTGTACGGCAGGTAAAACAAATGGAGTGTCGGTGTCACAATGAATATCTTTCACCTCCAGCTCAACTCAAAGGACATCCTAACAAACTATGACTACTAGGGAGTGAGAATGTGTTGGTAGAACTCAAGAAAAGACATTATGCTTCATTAAAAATGTTAATATCTTCATTCAGGACCAGGAAAAAGCCAGTCACATGTTTATTTTAGGCCACTGTAACACTCTGTATGTTGGTTTGCACAAATCATCTTTGCATTGACAATTGCAGTGAACAAACTGTTCAGAATGCAGCAGCTCATCTTTTAACAGGTACTAAAAGACAGATGAACACAACTCCAGCATTGTTTCCTCTCAGTTTTCAGATTGATTGTAAGATTTTACTGCTTGCTTTTAAAGTTTAAAATAGTCACATTCTTCTTAACATCTACACACCAATAAGAGCGCTCCTGGTTCTCTTAAATGTTCCAAGAACTAAATTCTAATATACAAGTGATCAGGGTTTTGTGGGTTCTTAAATCTCTGCTATAAATTTACATTTAAAAAATTCAAATAAACCTGGTCTTTTTCGTGTTTTTGCCTTTACTGATCCTAATGAAACAAATTTTCCTGTGTTTTTATATGTGGTTTGGTTTCAGGATCCCTCACACGCTTCGTTCAAAGAAAAGTTGAAGGAGTTCATGGCCAACTTTGACAAGAACTCTGACGGTATAATCGAAATGTCTGAGGTGAGCCTATTTTATAAGACCAGAAACCCCTGACAAACACTAAATGTTTAGGTAATATCTTTCTTTTGATCAGTATGTTCTGTTTAAATTGTAAAAAATAAATTACAATTGTATAATCCTTCCATGTCTTATTGCAGTTGGCCCAGATTCTGCCTGCAGAAGAAAACTTCCTGCTCTGTTTCAGAGAGTTCGTTAGATCCAGTTCTGAATTTATGGATGTAAGTTTGTATGTTTTCATTATTAGTTATTTATTCACCTTTATTTAACCAGACAAAGTCCTCTGAGATCACAGATCTCTTTTTCAAAGGAGGCCTGGGCCTGAAGGCAACCCAACATGCATGTATTTAGACTGTGGGAGTAAATCCACATAAACACAAAACTCCACAGGTCTGAACCCGGGGAGTGTACCTGTGTTTCCCAGTACCTACGTACCTTGGTGCCTATGTTTCCTAGTACCTATGTGCCTTGGTATCAATGATCCTTGGTATCTATATTTCCCAGTATCTATGTTCCTATGTTCCTCGGTACCTATGCTTCCCAATAACTATATTTCCCAGTACCTATATGCCTTGATACCTATGTTCATTGGTACCTATGTTCATTGGTACCTATGTTCATTGGTACCTATGTTCCTTGGTACCTATGTTCATTGGTACTTATGTTCATTGGTACCTATGTTCCTTGGTACCTATGTTCATTGGTACCTATGTTCCTTGGTACCTATGTTCATTGGTACCTATGTTCATTGGTACCTATGTTCATTGGTACCTATGTTCATTGATACCTATGTTCATTGATACCTATGTTCATTGGTACCTATGTTCATTGGTACCTATGTTCCTTGGTACCTATGTTCCTTGGTACCTATGTTTCTTGGTACCTATGTTCATTGATACCTATGTTCATTGATACCTATGTTCCTTGGTACCTATGTTCATTGGTACCTATGTTCATTGGTACCTATGTTCATTGGTACCTATGTTCCTTGGTACCTATGTTCCTTGGTACCTATGTTCATTGGTACCTATGTTCATTGATACCTATGTTCCTTGGTACCTATGTTCATTGGTACCTATGTTCATTGGTACCTAGTTCATTGGTACCTATGTTCATTGGTACCTATGTTCCTTGGTACCTATGTTCATTGGTACCTATGTTCCTTGGTACCTATGTTCATTGGTACCTATGTTCCTTGGTACCTATATTTCCCAATACCTATGTTTCCTGGTACCTATATACCTTGATGACTATGTTTCCTAGTACATGTTGCTCGGTGCTTTTATTCCCCGGTGCCTGGGTTCCCCGTTACCTGTGTTGCCCGGTCCTATAATCTACAGTGTCTATGTTGCCCATTAACTTTGTATCCCAGTACAATGCTTTCACTGTAATTCAAAAGTTCTTTCATTTGTATTAAAAGACATTTATAAGGGGAGCTAAGCGTCTTTGAAGACTTTATTAACCACGGGATAACATAGGTATCAGGCAACATACAATGGGTACCAGAGAACATAGGGGATGACCCCTGAATGGGGTATCAAGCCCAGGACCTTCTTGCTGTGAGGCAACAGTGCTAACCACCATCATAATTGTTCTGTTTTTGCTTTATTGCATGCAGCTTATTTGATGTTTTTTAAACACCAGATCTGCTCAGTCAAGCTTTTATTCACATCAGATGTCAGTGTAAAAAATAAAAAAGGGTCATTCTCAGGTTTTTTTAATAACTACTTGATAAATCTTACTGAGCTGTGAAATGTCCTCACAGATGCCTGAAGCCAGCGTTGCCTTCACAGTCTGTCCTGTGGGACTCATGTTCAGCTGTCGGATAATTTCTTTGGTTTGGTTGCCAAGTTGGAACGTCTGTTTTATGCTGCGACCGCCCTGAAATAGTTAATTCATAGCGTTTGTCCAGAGAGCTCAAACACACAGAAATATATAACATTTATGCAGTATTTAAACCTTTACGGGGATGAAACAATGCTATCTCTTCTGTTCTTCAGTTGTATATTGGATGTCAGTCATTAGGGAGAAAAAGGAAAAACCTAAAACATAAAACACTTTACTTTACTCTGTTTTAGGAGAAATTTATGGTGTGATGTTCAGGCTGTTTTGTGCTAAAAGCTATTCTCAGAAAGCCATACATTATGAATGTACCCCAGCTTTTTGAAGGGGGGTGGGATCAGAGAGTGCTGGATGCATTTCTGTGTCCATCTTTGATAAAAAGTAATTCTATATTTACACAAAATCTGATGTTATTAATGATACTTTTATAGTAGTTTTCTTTTATAAGTCTGTGTTTTTTGTCTGTTAAATCTGCAGGCCTGGAGAAGGTATGACACAGATCGTAGTGGATACATTGAGTCCAATGAGCTGAAGGTAAAAGTTCCTCAAAGTTCTAAACATTCTCCTTCCAGATGAAAAGTGGTGGGAGTGACGCAAACTTGTTATATTTCTATTAGTTTAATTTGAAGGTGGGCGGGATCATCTGTGATAAATCGGCCAATCCAAATTAGAGCTCTGTTTAGTTTTTTAGATACTTCCAGTTTAACCTTCATACAACAAAAGCATTTCTTTGATTGAGTTTGTACTTTTTGAAGTTAGAGAAACAACACTTTTTTTCTGCCA
Organism: Anablepsoides rubrolineatus; assembly: GCA_031762495.1. Classification (NCBI taxonomy): domain Eukaryota; kingdom Metazoa; phylum Chordata; class Actinopteri; order Cyprinodontiformes; family Rivulidae; genus Anablepsoides; species Anablepsoides rubrolineatus. The sequence continues at coordinate 3,964,501 of JARVGW010000322.1, forward strand.
TATTTTATACATAGTTTGTATTTGTTATTTAAATATTGGTAACTGTTATTTTTTGTTATTTCTTTTTAATGCTCTTAGTTTGAATTTTCTCTGGTAAAGATGCTACACGCTGCACTCGATGCCTGACACATCCAGCACTGCTTGTGGGGACAGTTTTTATTTAAAAGGGCAATATCATGTTAAATCAACTTTTTTGAGTTTTCTGTCATGTTATAATGTTGCCAATTTCAAGGCATTTAGAAACAGATATAATGAGAAATCAAGTTTAATTTCTATTTAAACATATAAACATCATTTTGTCACTGAAGGTGACATAGTTACTAAATTATGGTATAGAATTTAAATATATGCCTGAGAAACACATAATATTGCCCCTTTAATTTGGAATAAATTACATAAAAAATAAAAGTTTTACACTTCACTGGACTTAAAAGTAGCAGAACCTACTTACTTAAGTGGAAGCTAATCAGTCTGCGAACAGTTTCTAAGGTTAGAAAAACAGTGAATCCTCTAAATAGGAAGCTAGTTCCTACTAGTAACAGATTAGCTGAACTGTGCCCATCACTGATAATACGATAAAATACAAGAATATCTCGTGTTTTCTGTGTTGTTTTTCTTATCTGTGTAAATTTTTAATGGTTATTCTTGGCTGTGTTTAAAAAAGGGTTGAGTTATTTTAGTTTATAATTCATTAGTGCATGAATGCTTGTATAATTACTGTAAATAAATGGTTGAAATGATTAGTGTTCATATCATGCAGTTTGTATAATTGGTGCTAATGTCAAGTGAGAATGGAAAGGAGGGGTTCCCTTAATGCTACATTTATCACAGTGTACACACTCCACTCTTTTGTCATGTGGAAAACAAACTCATGCAGCCAGTCATGAGTGTGTAAAACAATTTCATCTTGGACTGTTGTGGTTTGCATTTTGTCTCCTCAGGGTTTCCTGTCAGACCTGCTGAAGAAGTCAAACAGAAACTACGACGATAAGAAGCTGAAAGAGTACACGCAGACAATTGTGAGTGTCGTAACATTTAGATTAGAAACGTTACAGCTCATCAACCACAAACGACCATCTTTCAGACCAATAATAGTCTATAAAATATCAAATATATTCCAATAATAAAAGTTGCTGCCTCTGAGATTTTTTTATTTTGCTCTAATGGGAATATTAATTTGAATGCCTCAAACTACATCACTTTGCTACTGTGTATTTCTATAATGTTAACAATATATACAATTTTGAATATTAACTTTAAAAAGTGACTGAGTCATCATTTTCAGGCCTGCAGGGTTTGTTGTCCATCTGTAAGTTTAACACATGACTGCTGCTGTTTAATCTTACTCAGTGGATCTGTTTAACTTGTGATCCATGGATCTTTCATTCTCACTCATAATTTCTCTCTTAATTTTCTTCCGGTGTAGCTCAGGATGTTTGACCTAAACGGTGACGGTAAGCTGGGCCTCTCTGAGATGGCGAGGTGAATGATACTTCTGTTCTTTTTCTTTGTTTAGAAGCTTCTTTTTATTTTACGTTGTATGCAAAAATGCTACTTAGATAAAAAAAAAAGAAACAAAAACTGATTAGTGTCTGTGTTTGGCCTTAGGCTTTTGCCCATCCAGGAGAATTTCCTGCTCAAATTTCAGGTAAGACTCAGTTTGCAAAGAGCAAAAGCGTGTGAAAAGTTAACATGATGGCGTTAGCTTCAGATTTAATAAATATAGCATTAGCCTCTAAGCTAATATACGTATATGCCGTTAGCTCCAGAGCTAATTTAATAAGCATTACGTTTAATCGTTTCAACCCAAACATAGAAACTAATACAAAATATAAATTTAGCAATGTAACTTTTAGCCTTGATTTTTTGTCTTTTAGTCTCAATTGCAACTCATCATCCCTAGAATGCATTGCATCTGTAACATTTTTAAGTGAAATATGTAATAAAAAGAGACAAATTTGTACTATTGAAGAATTTTCACTTGTCACAAATACCTTTTAGTAGAATAGAGGAATAACAACATATTAAGGCCAACTTGTACAAGTAGTTGAAGATCCCTTTAAAATAACAATATTTCTGAAGGGTCGTGCACGTTTAAGACACACTGGATGATGACCCCACTGTCTTACATGACCTTTTAGAACATGGATGGATTCTCATTCAGAGTGAAGGCAGCTTGTTACTAAATATATTTTGACTCTTCTGCCCCTCAACATCCTCTATACACCTACTTTTTAAAAAAGAATCTATGAAACTGACAGTCTCTTGACTTCCATCGAGGATTCAAAAGCAACAACCTTTATATGCATAATTCATGGCCTGAATTCATAGAAAAGTAATTTATTCCAGTTTTACTGCCCATTCAAAGTTCTTTTCCTGCTAAACAAAAAAAAAACCTGCTGACGATCACAAACATCTGACTTCAGTCTTCATCTGGGAAAAAGCACAATCAGCACTGAGTTCTGGCTCAGATAAAAGCTGCGTTTATCTATCAGCCCTGGCATCAATCAACCGGCTTGATGGAAAAACGATGCACGAGTGAACCCTGAGTATTATGTAAATGTGTACTCGTTTTTTTCTCTTTTTCTGCACAGAAATGGGATGTTAAATATTAAAATATTTTTTTTGTTTTGTTGTAAATCAGAACAAATCAACCGTTTATTTTATTTCTTTTTATTCTTTGGTGATACCGTTTGCATTTGACAGGACCGACGATGGTTATTTAAGCTTCAGATTTATGTTTAAACTATATTTTTCTTTATGTTTTCATAAAAATCCAAACTTCGATCACTTTAATACGAGTATGCAATAAAGTGGCAGTATTACAAAATGAACAGCGATGATGTTTTGTGTGTAACGTTTAACATTTGCAACGCGTTTACAGCATTTTGTCTTTGAACGTGTTGACATGTTCCCATTTGTGTTGGCTCGAGAGAGCAGATCAACAATCATGCTCTGAACAGAGGATTAGTAAATCTGATGTGGATTAACTCAACTCTAGTCCCAGTTATCATAATCTGCATGGATTAATATCTGTTGTGGATCTGGGGCTCTTTTTTTTAACCACTTTCTAGAAATGTGCATCTGCTTCGAATAATTTTCTCTCTGTTTTGTTTCAGGGCATCAGACTCACCGTTAAGGAATTTGACTCCCTCTTCACTTTCTATGACAAGGTGAAAAAAGATGTTTTTATCTGTGAAAAGCCTTAATGCATGTTGAGTTTAGGACTCTTACAGTAAACAGTGAGAATTTGATAAAATTATGTCTGCCTTGTGGTGGGGGGTTGTGGAAAACTCAGAGGATCAGGCCGTTTGGATTCATCCTCTTGGGAAATTTTCACGGCAATCAAACTAATGGATGTAAGGATTTGTCGTGGCGGACATGTTGAAGGGTATTCCCAGCAGTATGGTGAAGGGACGGAATTTTTTTTGTCACATTTTCACCTAAATAAACACGTTTAATGTGTAATTTGTAAACATTCAGTGCCACATATTTACAGTTTTATTAATTTAAAATGGTTCTACTCTTAAAGCTACATATCCATCCAGTGTTTAATAGATGCTCAGATTTAGCCTTGCAGGATTTAGGGTTGAAGGCATTCATGAAATGTGGCCAAAACTGGAAAACAAACTAAAGGATGCTGTGCAAAAGTCTTGAATCATCACACTTAAATTTGTATTTCTATCCTTATTAGGACCATGTATTGATTTCCATTCATTTCCAGTCATTTCGGTAGCCTTACTTTGACCCTTACCCTAAACCTAACTACCTCAGTACATAACTAATCATAACCCCCTCTACTCATACCTTAGTCCTAAACCTAACCCCTAAAAGGTGTTACACTATGTTAGGACTGGTCTTTGGTCCACAAAAGGATAACTGGTCTTGACAAGGTAGGTGTTTGTACCAGAAACGGTTCTAAAAAGGTAACAAAATCCGGTACACACATCTCAGAACATCCTTTTATTTTAGAAAGTGAAAAGAAAATGAAATATATGAACACCCCAGCAAGTAATGAGTGATAGGGTCTATCTACGCCAGTGGTTCCCAAAGTTGGGTTCATGACCTAGTTGCATCTAGAGTCCTTGGATAATCTCCAGAAATTAAATAAATGGATAAGATGATGGTGACATTGGATTTAATAATCATTACAAAAACGCATAAAATAATCATAAAATAATAAAAATATTATATTTGTAAAAGCTGTTTAGATTGCCAATAAGCCCTTGTGTATTAGGAACTTGAAAAAGTTTGTGGACTAAGACCAGTAATATATTACAAATCTTTTTCACAAGGTGAAACATTTGGGAACCACTGTTTTAGGCTGTCTGGAACATGGTCACGTGTTTTTTCAATGAGAAGGGGGTCATGTAGCATGGCAGAGAAGACTAGAATTGTTTCTGAAATGGATTGCAGCTGTCAGATTTGCAATATCTCTTGTAGTTCCGAGGTTATCGTCACAAAAAGTTGCAACAACAACTGGGAACGTTGCCTGTTACGCACAGCTGTTTGACGTGTTCAATGTGCTGCACCTGCTGCTGAACACATCGTCCATCTTCAGTTACCTGTGACGAACAACAAAAGTTTTGAACTTTCTGTGTTGAAAATGTCAGAACCACATGATCTATTACAAATCTGATGGCAGAAATCCATTTCTGAGACAATTCTGGTCTTCTTTGATATGCTACATGACTCCCTTCCCTTTGGGAAAATTTGCCTTTGATCTAACATGGTGGTATTCAAAATGGCGGCCATGTTCTGCCCCTCTCACCCATTACTTGCTGGGGTATTCCGATATTTCATTTTACCTTTTCTTTCTAAAATAAATGAGTGTCCTGTGACTTTTGACTCACCCTGTATTATAAATACTATGTTAGCTTGTTACACTACCAGAGTATCAAACACTCAAGGATTAAACCAGCATTGAGTCGGCACAGAAAACTTGACAAAGAACTGATTTCATAGCTGTTAAAAGTAAAATCTCTTGGTTTTATTCTGTCCCGTCTATCAGGACGGTAACGGCTACATTGATGAGCAGGAGCTGGATGCTTTGCTGAAGGACCTCTGTGACAAGAACAAAATGGTAATGAATAGTTCACCTATTGATTGATCAGTTCAGCTGCTTTGTGCCAAATATAGCCACGAGATGAGTGGGTGTTTGGTTTCTGGCAGGACGTGGACTCCATCGGCCTGGTGGACTACAAGAAGAGCATCATGGCTCTGGCCGACGGAGGGAAACTGTACCGGACCGAGATGGAGATCGTCCTCTGCCGGGACTCCACGCTGTGACCTTCCTGGCTGGGAACTTATTTCATCCTCCTGCACTGCTTCCTTCCTTCCTTCCCTCCTTTCTTGCTTCCTTCCCTCATTCCTACCTCTAGACGTAACCCGGTGCATGTGTGACCCCCCCCCCCCATCTCTACACGACTTAGAGTGAAGAAGAAAGTGCTCCTGAAAGCACAAAGTAAACGCTGGCCCTGCTGTTTTAGCTATATCCTTCTGAATTTTTCATTTTTTAAAAACATGCAAGATAACAATAACAAGAAAATATTGTGTTTTTATTTATTTGAAATTTTATTTTAAATATGCATTTGTATTTTTAACTTATATGTTTCTCCCTCTAGATTTATGATGAATAATTCTGATTTGTAGCATCGCTTTATTTAATTTATTTCAACCTAATTTATTTATTATGAGCTTGTTTCATTTGATGAGGCTTGTACTGTTCAAATAAAGATATTACCAAGAGAATGAATAAACATGATGTGACGACCATTGACCTGATTATTCATTTTCTATTGAAGCAGCTAAAAAATAAAGAGGCTGCCGCAGGTACTGATGGAAGGATATGTAGAGTTTTCACCAGAATAAGAGCGTTTCCTTCCAAAAGCATTTCACTTTCTTACAGTGATGAATAACAAGCTTGACCTGCTACATTTTTTATAGACGAGGGTCTCTGAGGACATGTCAGACTCTTTGAGGGCCACTTTGAGTAAAAACGCACAAAATAGGAGCAGCTGGGTAAAGAACAACAAAACTATAGACCTAATGAAAGCCAGGAGGGTTTAGGAAAACTAAACCAAAACTAAAAAAAACCAGATCAAATGTGACAAAAGATCTTTATTATAGATTATATGGGAATTTTCTCTTATCGTTAACTGCAGCAAATCTCCATCCAAACCTGTTATTCTGGGTTTTTTTTTCATCGTTCAGTGTTAAGGAACGTTCTGCTCTCCATCAATTAATCATCAGCAGCACTTTCATATTTAATTAAACTCACTATCTTTAAAGCACACCCCTTTACGCACGCCATGGCTGCGACCGCACACTGCGCCTCACAGCAAATGTTCAGTTTCACACACGTTTGAGCAAACATACACGCACGTATATAAAAAAACGTACAGTAAATTTGCCCACAGAGGGACACAGGCAAACAGTGGGCTGCAGATCAAGCTGCTAACAAGGGAAAAAGAGTTTTATCCGCTCTGATTCCTTCACACACATCGGCCCCTCGCAGTGAGAGGACTGAGGCAGATGAGTTTAGTCTCTGCACAGCTGATCAGTTATTCCTCATGCAATCATGGCTGCAAATGTCTGTGGCAGCAGAAAACATAATTATATCTCATGTGGAAAGCCTCTTCTGAGTGGAAGGAGTGGGAGATGGATGCAAGAATTGGGGCCTCGTCTTCAGTAATGAGGGCGTTGCTTCGGTCAGTCGTGGTGAAGAAAGCTGAGTTGAAAAGTAAACCTTTAAATTTACTGATCAGTCTTTATTCCAACGCTCACCTGTTGTCATGAGGCGTGGATCATGACTGAAAGAACAAAATCCTGGAGACAAGCAGCTAAAATGAGCTTCCTGGCTCGGCCTAGAGAGAGGGTGAGGAGCTCCATCATCTGGGGGAGCTCAGCTCCTCTCATAAGGTATCAGTTGAGGTGGATCCTTCCTGGACCCCTCGCTTTAGACTACCCACCCGTAGGAGGCTTCAGGGAAGATACAAGACTCACTTCTGGATGAGCTGGAAAGTGTCAATACAGGAAGAGGGATGTCTGGGTTTCTCTCCTGGACCTGTTACCTCAGGGACCCGACTCCAGATAAGCATCAGAAGATGGAGGTAGAGATATCTTGTGTCTGTGTGTTTACAGAATAATTAATTACTCCTGTTAGAATGGCAGGTCATTTTTCCCTTATTCTTTTGTCAGGAAAATGTAGCCAGATGGCCAAAGTCAAAAACATGTCCACATTTGGTGTAGACAAATTAGAATTTGCTTACCACGTTGGGAAATATGAAGAGTTTAAAAGTTGACAGTTGTGTGTTGCGTATAAAAACGTAAATGTTGACCATGCAGGAAATAAGAATACTTGTATTTTTTGGGGAAACAGAGCCCGTGTGATTGTCAGGAAGGAAAATAGAGTTTGCCAAAGTTTAAAGTGACCTGGAGGAAACGTTTTCTAATGGTTGTGGATGTGGAGATTGCATGACAACATCACACAAACTCTGGCAAACACTTGTTAGGGGACGTGCTTAAAAAGTTTTAAATCGACGAGACCCTGAAGAGGCTAGGGGGGTGGGGGGGTCTCCATTTTGACACTGTGTCAATAAACCCTCAAGCTGGCTGTCAACCCTGACTCTTTTTTAGGCAACTTCATCACATCTTTTGCCTCTACATTATCAATATATCTTATGAACTGGATAAAAAAAACAAATAAATAAAAGTCATGTTTAGATTCTGTCAAGATTTGGACCCAGGAATGTGTGCTCAGGATCTGAAGGATGTAATGAACAAAACACAAAACTAAGCACATCCATGGTTAGTAGCTAAAGAACACAAAAACACAAAGAGTACAAATAGGTAGGGTGAGAACGATGAGCTGGAGGTATGAATGAAATGTAAGAATGACAACTAACAACAGTTTTTTGCTTTAGTTGTTATAAAAGTGTGGGTTTATTGTAGATAAAATGGATAAAAATAGCATTATGAATATTGTTACTATGCCCTTGTTCAAACCAATAAGGGTAGTAAATAAAACCATCTCTAAGTAAACTTGATGTCATGAAGCAAACAGAATCCAGGCTCACACTTTGTCACATCATTTAACTAAAGAATAAATTAATTAAAATGAGATATGTGTTGGTTTGAATCGTGTCACCATGTCATGTTTTCAGCAGCACACAGACCTAAATCCTCTGCGAGTCGAGGAGAAGCCTGTGCCATGTGTTGATGGAGCGTATAAACAAAAAGCATCAGAACACACATGCATTATAACACAACACACAGCAAAACAAGTCTTTCTAAAGCTTCTAAGCAGCAACAGATTACTCAGCATTAAACTCAGAAACGCGTCTCCTTTCAGATGTTCTTTTCCTCCCTGCCTCTTCCTCACTCACCAAATATTAAACTGTCATCACTTTTCTGTCAGCCAAGAAAGTTTTACCAGAAAAGTAAAAAGGATTTCAGTTCAGCTCTGAGGTCGGGATGAACTGCTGCACACAGAGCAAAGCCTCCTTCCCCTTCTCTGTCAAATCTTTGTGAAATGCTGGATTTGTCTCCCTTCCTTCATTCACATTTATTGGTGTCTTTTATTTTAGTATCCAAATGATGGGCAAAAGCTGAATGCCACCTTTAGTTTTAGACTAAGATCAGTTTATGATGAGAATTAACAAAATTTTAGACGCTTTGGTCAAACTTTGGTTTTCATTCAATTCATGAGATATTTTGCTAACAGCAGCCCTCCACACACAAACACAGGCAAAAACATGATCCTCCTTTGTCATGTGTATGTGTGCAGTTACAAATAAATATGTCTGATGTCACTTGTTTTTACTTAATTTTATCATTTTGTTGGTTGTTAAATAAAATGTTTGTGATGTAAAATGTGGTTTTGTTAGATTAAAGTTACGCGATGCTCAAATAAATGAAGGAGCATGACGTTCATCAGAATAACACTAAAAGTATTAGAAAATGTAACCGTATTTATTTCTGTGATACAATATTGCCCTCAGGTGGACTGTTAAACAGTAACAGATGCTGCAACTTGAGGATGGAATTCAGTTTTAAATAAAAAGGGAACAATTAGCATAGAAAAAAGAGCTTGTTCCAAGTTATTTTTAAATTTTTTAATTTTTGTTTCACCCATTTGTTTGTAATATCCCCAGTTTTACTCATACTGATCTGATGCAGTTCAAATATTTAAGCAGCTGGAGTTACATAATGCTGAAATGGATAACCCAGTGAACTCCAAGTGTAAAAAAACATAAACCCCCTCTGCACCCGTCAGATGGCTTTTATCCTGAAGATTGCACGAATGTTGTGTGGATTTAGTGTGTTTGTTTGTGTTGTGTGCTTTTCTGCTCTCTCATTGGCTGCACTCACCATTTCGGGGATTATCAGTCGAATAATACATTATAATCTCATGCATTCTAATGTGTGTGAAAGAAACTTTGAGTCAAACATTACAGAAAACATAAAATAAAAATTACAAAGGTAAGAAATGAGGACAAAGGAAACTATGCAGAAGAAAGTGTGGTATCTAAAATAATTAATAAAATGGAAGAGGAATAATATGTAATCGGTTCAAATTTGATTAAGATGACAAGAACAATCACAAAAATACACAAAACAAACAAAAAAAAAACAACAATTACATTTTTTGTTGTTTAGTTTAAGTTTACAAATTGTTTTTGTATACTCTTATTTCTGTGTTTATGTAAATTTTGTCAATTAATATGGATGTAACAAGTTATTAAAATATTAAAAATAAAGAGATTTTTGAAAAAAACGAGAGGGAAAAAAGCAGGAAAGGAGGATGAATGACATATAATCAACTATCAGTAATGTGTTTGTAAATGTGATGTGTAATTAAAATTATTTGACCGAAACAGATTAAAAATAAAAAACAACAACAAACAAACAACTGTTTAACATGACTATTTTAAAATATGGCATTTTAAATAAATAAATCAGGTAAATTGTGGAATTACAATTTTTGCGTTCTGCTTGAAGACGTCATCGCGTAGTCGACGTAAGTATGCGCACCGTGCTCACGCCTGGCGCCTGCCTGCCCTTCACATCCTCCTGCTAGGCTCAGCTCCCAAGTTCAGCAGCAGCTAACATGGCCCTGCTCAAGTCCAACAAGGTGATCTCCAGCTTGGGGAACATTTCTCCGGCTCTGGGAGTCTTGTCCACCCGCTACAGGTGAACTTCCGCACAATGTTTAAATTTAACCCGCTTTCATTTAAATCGAAAATCAGATGTGTTCACGTGCCAACGCCGGGTGTATTTTAGCTGTTAGCTAACATAAACAGTAGACTAACTAATACTTTTACATCAGCTGTTCTTTCTGCCTGGTGTTTTTATGGAGCGGCTCAGTTGTTTACTAATTTGTGAAGTCTAACTAGCTGGTGAATTAATGACAGACACACACAGGGGTCAAATGGGCTAAACAGGCCCCGGTTTGTGCTTTTCGGTTTAGTTAGCATCATCAGCCTTACCAATCAATCAGTTTATGATGCATCCTTTTAGTTAAATGATTCAGTAACTTAAGTTGTTCATTCATTATGTTTGTAGCTAAATCCACCATTCTTGATTATTAAGCAGCTCACATTCGAGGACAAGCTGAATTGCTAGTAAAGACGCTTCTAAAGTCACGTCGATGCGTCGGAAGCTCACACACACCTAGCCAGTCAGTGTAAAGAAAAAACCCTTCAACTTGACCCGAGGAAACTATGTTATAATAACTGCTATGGTTCATTTGTTTTTTATTCCTCGTGTTTTTAAATAATTCAAACCGTATCACAGTATACAAACTATTATTTTAGCAGTAAATCTCACAATTTGAGCCATGCGACTTGTTCTAGTAGGACGGATCGAGCGAGTTGATTGGCTGCCGTGTATCCTCCCTGTGTGCTGATTGGCTGTCGGTTTCAACACGGGAATGCTGATTGGCTAATTAGGAGCGGCGCAGCAGTTCCGTGTGTCCTTTCAGTATTTGAGGGCAAACTTAGGTCTTCTATTGTGACTTGATAATGTTTTCTAGTATCATCTTCGCCTCTCTGAGGCCACGCTCTCTTATTCTCCAGGGTGTATCTGATCTAAAATGTGTCATAGTTTCAGTCTCATTTTATTCAAGTCAACACGTGTGCATCACCTGCAGCTCTTTTTTTAATGTGACACCCCTTCTCTCTGTTCTGCATCATGGTAGAAGCCTTTGGCCCATCGATCACTGATACCAGCTCGTCTGTTATGTTTATATAAACCCCAGGTTCGGCTGTTCAAAGTTTGAGTAAAAGTAAAGAAGAGTTTACCTGAAAAAGCCCTTTGAGTGCATTTTGTTGAAACTATTGAGAAACTGAGTGTAGTGGCAAATGACTAGCTTAACAAAACAATGCAACCATCTTTTTTTCCTGCATCTTGTCTTCTCCATGCATTCGTTGACTGCATATACATTGTTGTCTTTAGAGACTAAAACTTATATATTTGATGTAGTTATGCTATTTGAACATTTTATTCATCCTTGTGTGTATATATAAGAACCACAAAAAGGGTCTTGGAAAATCTTTAGGTTTAGCAGAATCGTTTTTTGTCAACTTTTGTCAAAAATCAACACTTCTTCAAAGAACTGTATTGCACATCTATCCTCCAGTTGTTTGTACAATTTCTATTCGGTTTTGTTGTAACAAACATGCTTGCCATTGATTACAACTTCATTCTTGGCTTATACATCCAAGAGTTGGATACTTTTGCCCTTTACAGAGTGCTCTAGCCTAAATTTAGCTGCAGAGTTTAGATGTTTAGTTTGGTAGAAACTCGAGTCGTGACATGTTGGAGCAGGAGTGGAGTTCGGGTCAGAACAAAGAACAAATTTAAACTCATTCAGCAGTACTTTACTGCATCAAACACCATAAATAATTACATCTCACATCTTTCTGTAGTTTGGACTGTATTTCATGAACTCTCACAGCCTGTATTGTTGCTGTGAGCATGTTGAGCTGCAGACAGTCAAGCTAAGATCAGCAGGTCAGACTGAATAACTTGACGTCACAGTCTTTAATCCTGGTGCACATACTTAGACTTGTTCATCTTTTGTCCTTGTGGAATTTATTTTAATTGCAAGTGGTTCTATTTTAGCATCTTTTAAGCCGCATGACTCAAAGTAAGAAACAACCTTAGAAATGCTGCTAAAAACTCATGTAGAGGAAGTGGATAGACGTTCTAAAACTTCCCCTCAGTTAAGATATGCGTCACAACTTTTCTCTGAAATCTCCTAAAATTCCTCAGTGGTCTCAATTAATCTCCTCAGCAGTGGTGCAGCAGGGGTCGACATAAGCGCTGTTTAGGTTGTCCGAGACAACCTATTTTCGTTTCGGACAACCAGATCCCGCCTCCAAGTTGTCCGGTGGACAACCA
>JARVGW010000322.1:3978364-3991752 GCA_031762495.1 Anablepsoides rubrolineatus
ACCGTGATATATACCGTTACCGTGATAGATTAAATTTATACCGTGATATGAATTTGAGGTCATACCGCCCAGCCCTAGTATCATGAAACAAATGTGTTAAGAATTTGTTCAGAGAGTTTTAGTGGATTTGTTTTTATATTTTTATACCAAAATGTTGTTTGTTCAAATAGTTTTATCTTCCCTATAATCTTTTTTTCCCTTTAGGCAGAAGCTTTGATTGCATCCAAACAGATGGATAAGGAGTACCTGCCCATCGGTGGTCTGGCTGAATTTAGCAAGTCCTGTGCTCAGCTTGCTCTTGGTGCCGACAATGAGGTGTTGAAGAGCGGCAGGGTGAGCTGGGATTGTTTGTTCATTCGGCACAAACAGCGGTTGTTACTAGTTGAAGTGCAAACAAGTGCAATGATGTTTGTTCTCCCAACAGAGCATCACTGTTCAGACCATCTCAGGAACTGGATCTTTGCGTGTTGGAGCCAACTTTTTGGTGGGTGCTGCTTTTATTGGTGTTGATGTTTTAAAAAAAATATATACAGCTTTGTCTGTTCTTATAAACACATTTATTTCTTTGGGTCACAGGCTCGATTCCATCAGGGTCCACGTGATGTGTACCTGCCCAAACCTTCCTGGGGAAACCACACGCCCATCTTCAGAGACGCCGGCATGCAGCTGAAAGCCTACAGATACTACGACCCCTCCACCTGCGGCTTCGACTTTAAAGGAGCCCTGGAAGACATTTCTGTAAGACACGGAACAAGGAGCACCCTGTGGCGTGTGTGGGTATAAATAAACTGAAACCTTGTTTTTGTTTTTTTTTTGTGACAGAACATCCCAGAGAAAAGCGTGATCTTGTTGCACGCGTGTGCCCACAATCCCACGGGTGTAGACCCCAGGCCCGAGCAGTGGAAGGAGATCGCTGACATCGTGAAGGTGAGCGAAGATCGTCTCAGCTTTCTAGGAACCTTTGGATAAAATGTGTTGCTCTTATCTCAACCAGTAATAAATAAATAAATAAATAAAAAACAAAGAAGTGATAAGTTCTGCGCGTTATCACGTTTAAACATTAACCACGTTCTGATCTTTGCAGAAAAGGAACCTGCTGGTGTTCTTCGACATGGCATATCAGGGCTTTGCGAGCGGGGACATCGATCGGGACGCCTGGGCCGTACGCCACTTCATCGAGAAGGGCAGCAACATCGTACTGTCTCAGTCCTTCGCCAAGAACATGGGACTCTATGGTCAGTCAAGAATCGTAACTGACTCTTATTATGAGAGGGAAAAAATCCAATGAATCAAATGAAACCTTTTTTTTGTGATTGTTGTGTCTCCACCTAGTGGGGAAATGTAGATCTGACTCAGTCAAAGAAGGAACATTGCTGATTATTATTTTATTATTCATCTATTTAGTGTTTGTTTTTCTATTATTTTCTCTTTATGCTAACGACTCGTTAATGTGACTGCTGACAGGTGAGCGTGTGGGAGGCTTCACCGTGGTGTGCGGTGACGCAGACGAGGCAAAGAGGGTCGAGTCTCAACTCAAGATCCTCATCAGGCCGATGTACTCCAACCCGCCGATGAACGGCGCCAGGATTGCTGCAACCATCCTCAACACACCCGACCTGCGCAGTGTCTGGTACGCTTTAAAAAGCCAAAGTGCTTCTTGTTTTTTTTTAGATCAGGGGTCTGCATGCTGCTGCTTTAGGCCACGTGGCTCTTTGAAACTTTGACCAAAACTAACATGAGCTTTTTTGTTTTTTTCACCCACAACAAAACAGCATTTAGCATTTTTCCTGCTAATTGTTTTGCAAATATGTGATCAATACTAATTAAAGAATTTAATCTTGTTGATTAGATCAGTGGTTCCCAACCCTCTACTTCCCTCCATCCCACCTCTCTTTTTTTTTTATCAAAATAATAAAAGTATAAAGTCAATAGTTACAAAACTTGTTTGGAAAAAGGAAATAAAAGAACTTAGTTATACAGAGTTTTAATCATTCAAATGGACTTGTTTTGGTGATTTTATAAGTATACAAACAATAAATTGATATTTTCACAACCTCTGAGCAGAAAGAAAGGACCCCCGTGGTCACTGATGTCACCCCAGGTTGGGAACCACTTGATTAGATCATGCAAGTAGTTTGTCAGACACTTCTATATTCCAGCTTCCAGCCTTACAGGATGGTTTTTCTCTCAAATCTACCAGGATTATTTTAGAGTACCTTTTTAAAATGTTGCTGAATAACAATATCCAGTGAGTTTGTTAAATGGCAATAAAAATAAAATAAAACACTTACCTCCATAGTTCAGGGTTTTAAGTTTTGTTAAATTTGGCATAAACTTTATATTTTTTTCTTGTGTACATGAACAGCCTTTTTGTATTTCTAAAGTGTGTATAAATATAATAATAATGTTAAAATTCACTATCTTTTTAGCTTTAAGTCGCCGCTCATACTGGCTGTAAAAGTCTCCTTTAACAAACCAGTTGATAATCACAGTTGTAGCACGTTTTGTTCCAGACACTTGACTTGTGAATCAAGGGGCAAAGATGGCTCTATTAATTGTAAATATTCTGAGGGATTTTTCTGTTTTTTTTTGTGTGTGACTGTAGGCTGGAGGAGGTCCACACCATGGCTAACCGCATCATTAAGATGAGAGAACAGCTGGTGGCAGGTCTGCAGAAGCACGGCTCCTCCCACAACTGGCAGCACGTCATCGACCAGATCGGGATGTTCTGCTTCACGGGCCTCAAGCCTGAACAGGTACACTCGATTTCTTTCATATCTATGATGCGTCATTTTAGCTCTGCTGTGTGTGAGAGATAAAACACATTTTTTCCCCTGCAGGTTGAGCGTTTGACGAAGGAGTTTTCCATCTACATGACCAAAGATGGCCGTATCTCCATGGCAGGAGTGTCCTCTGGAAACGTGGGATATCTGGCGGAGGCCATCCACGCCGTCACAAAATAGAGCAGATCATTCTGGGAAAACAACCCAATCAAAGCTGCAGTCTTGAGGAGCTTATTTCTCTCCTCCATCTCGCCTTTTAGAGAAGCTCTCAAAGTTTAGTTGTTTTTCCTCATCTGGATTTTCTCATGAATTCAACTTGGAACGGTTGTTTATTTTCTGGTTTTTAAACACTTGACTGAACCGGACTCCCTTACCAAATTAAAGCTCAGAGTCATATTTATTAAACAGATGCAGCTGCTGGCTGTGCACCAATGTCCTTCCAAATGTAAACGCAGCTTTAAACATCAGGAGCTTTAGATGCATGTTGATCTGTGTTGCTTTGTAAAAGCCTGTAGGAAAAGCATTTTTTAATTGTGGTTGTGTAGCACTTTATAAGTTGTGTGGCACTGTTTGAGTTTATTACTGTATAAATAAGTATTTATCAGGTTATGAGTTTAATGGTCAATCTGATCAATCCTTCTGGTATTTAGTTGCTTTGTCATATTACAAATAGCTCAAATGTTTCTTTTGTTTCAATAATTTTTCCTGCAGGTTTTGTGATTTCAGCATAAGCAGTCACAGGGCAGCAGATGATCCTCTTCAAACAAACAAACAAGAAATGAGTTAAAGTTTTAAAAAGTAAGCTGTGATTATTTTTCTCTCATTCAAACATGAAAACAGAACTATTTCTAAATGTTCATAGCAAGACTTCATAATGAAACTGGATCTGAGAACCTCCTCAGTGTGATTACGGTCGTTGTATTTTCACTGCTTGAACATCATCACTGAGACTGTGGGATACTGGTGAGATCTAGAAATGTGGGTTTGGTCCATTTTTGCTCAAACTTGTGGAGGTTTGTCTCCATGCTCTGCATTCTCTGTGTGACTAAAGATCACGGGTCGTGTAACTTCACAGAACAAACAATAAATCGTTCTAGAGTACTGTTTCATGTTGGTGTTTTTTTTATTCAACTTTTGTCACTATTTGGCTTCTGTGCTTAGTTCTATTCATACAGTACCATTTAGTGTTAATGATTAATAAGGTAATATGTGAATTTACAGGCACTTTATACATAGTGAATAATACAACATTCTATCAAAACATGTTTACTGTTTGGTTAGATAAGTAAAGGTAATTTTGTGCTAGTTTCTCATCTTTAAAAGTTCTCTGCCTACATGTGGGGAATTTACTAACAAATGTTTGATTTTTTTAATTCAAATTTTATCAAACGCTACAACACTTGATTTTGTCAAATTGTGAGCTTGCTATGAACAGTGTTTTGTAGATAAAGTGTTTACAAATGACTTATGAAGCATTAATAAATCCTTTATATATCAGTTTAGTTCATTTGCATGATTAACAGATCAAAATATTAGGAAAAAACAGCTATAACAGTACAGGAAATGATAAAAGATCAGTGGGCTTGTATAAAGCCTCCACGAGTATAAAAAATTAATACAATACAGTCCTTGATCAGTTGATCATAAATTTGTGAAATGCAGTCTATATATATAACCATTAAAACACTACCAAAAAATATGAATTGGAATGAATAGAATACAATTATAAAAATCTCGTAAAAGTTAAATTCTTAAATCTTTAAGTAGTTTTAGATGACGTTTAAATTCTTAATTACCCCTATTGGAAAATATCTCTTGTGATGATACAGAGATTTTAATAAATCTAAGGCATCTTGTTATCATAAAGAGCCAGAGTTAATCAGAAAATCAGAACAGGTCATTGTTTAGAATTAGCTGTAGGACTACATTACATTACCCACAATTCCTCTCATTGATTCCTCCCAAGGAATGGAGTGCGCAAAAACCACGTGACCGTGTGATCGGCTGGTGAAGCTAATGGCTAACGTATTTCTATTCCTCCTCATCACTCACGTGACAAGATATGCGCTGTCAGGCGGTTTTCTCTCTTTACAAGCAGGCAAAAACACCGGGGTAGGCAGGCATTCGTCCGACAGAGGCAGAAGGTAAACAACTTCACGGTTTTATTTTATTTATAAAAGCACACATTTTATTTATAAAAGCACACCATTTTCAGTAGGTTTGATGGAAAAACGCGTGTTTAAATGTATATTCTGGTGAAAAACGATCGTTTCATTTCAGGTAGCTGTTTTGTTTTTAGCTAGCTATTGTTGGTATTGTAAAAACAAAAGGTTACGTTGACAAATCTGTGTTAGCATTCATTCAGTTGATTAAATCATTAAATAGCAAGACTTGAAAGACTCTTAAGAGAAGGTTTAAGGGTTAAGAGATATATTTTTATTAAATTGCGGTCACATCTTCCCTTCATTTATGACAGTTTTATTCCGACATCAAACTCAGAAATTAAACTCAGCTCTTAATTCACTTCCAATCTGTAACTAATTTAACCCGAGATGATTAAATCATTTGTGTTTACTTGGGTTGTTTTAAATTAAGAAGTCATTTAGTGACCCCAGAAAGAGTGGGATGTTTGTAAAATGGAAAATAAACATTTGATTTGGTGAAAAAGCTTGACTTAGTTATTTGCAAAACTATTTTACAGCTTTTTTTTGTGATAGTGAAAAGTCTCATCATCAGGGCTCTTCTCTTTGAAAAAAATCTCACAGTGAACTTATAGATCTGGTATTTTGTAATTAAATGCTTAAAGAGTTTATATTTTGAACTGTGTTGTACTCTTATTCTGAAATGAAAAAGAATCATTGATGGTCAGAAGCCTAGTTGTATATTTTAATAGAGAATTATTTTTAATAAGAGTTAAAGATTTTTCACATATCAGTGAAATGTTTGTGTCACATGTTATTCAGCAATACATACTTTTAGAAATCAATAAACAGAAGCTGTTTAGCAAAAATTGGATAAAAGTTCTTTTAATTATATGTATTTATTGTGTAACGCGATTTTACCTTTGCATTCAATGCTAATCAAAACTTTTCATTACAGATCAATCACTACAAATGAATGTCTCACTGTTACTTGATGACTCTTGATAAGAAACTTCAGCTTCTGACGACTCATTCCTCAGCTGCAGCCGACTGATAATCTCATCTTCTGACATCGTTTACCTCTGAGAACCATCTTCTCATGGCGATCAACACCGACATCGAGGACTGGGCTGGGATCGGCAACAGTGACTCTGGAGAAAGAGCGTGGCTGTTGCAGAGCCCCAGCGTGGACTCTGTCCGCCAGCCCGAGGCGGAGGAGAGGAGCCGAGGCGTGTCGCCCCTGGGAGCCGTCTTCATCGTGGTGAACGCGGCGCTGGGAGCAGGTCTGCTCAACTTCCCCGCCGCCTTCAGCATGGCGGGAGGAGTCACTGCAGGAGTGATGCTCCAGATGGTGAGGAGATATTTTGCTTTTTGAAGAATGTGTAATTTAATCACACTTATTTTTATTTTTATGCCCAGCACAAACACAGAAACTCACCACAAACAATAAATCCTGATGTTCTGTTACTTGTATTTGTGTTTCAGTCTATGCTGATCTTCATCATCACCGGGCTCGTAATCCTCGCCTACTGCTCCTTGGTACGAAATCATTTTAACCTTTATTCTTATCTACTTTACTGCAACCATCTGACTCTGACCACTTTTGTCTTAAATAATTTTTTCTACTCCACTTGTGGGAAAAAAAAGACTTAGAATCAGCATTTCATGCAATCATGTCTTCTTTCTTTTGTAGTCCTGGATAAATGCAGAACTTACGAGTCCTTAAGACTTTCAGTTCCTGAATAACTTAGACAAATGTTCACGTGCTGAAACATAAAGTGAAAACAAATTAAAACAAATGAGTGTGTAGTTGAATTAATGTTCAATAGGTGAAAAAATACAGAAACAGGATACATTTTCTTTCAGGGTTGTTGCTTTAAGCTCCATTAGTTGGTTTTTAAAAGCGGGTTTACTCATTCAATATTTATTCTAATATTGACATGTTTTTCTCTTTGTCCTGTTGTGTATTTTTTTAACACGAACAAATCATTTTAAACCCCATATCTGGTTTCTTCAGGTCAGTAATGAAGCCACCTATCAGGAAGTCGTTCGAGCCACTTGTGGGAAAGTTACAGGTGTTTTGTGTGACGTCTCCATTGCTGTCTACACCTTTGGCACCTGCATCGCCTTCTTCATCGTCATCGGAGACCAGCTGGATCGCTGTGAGTGTGTTTTTCATTTAAATCAGAGAGAAAACACAGCAACCGCTGTTTCTCTGGGTTCATGTGGTTATTTATTTAGCTTAAGGGTGACATAAAACAATGTAGTTGTCAATGAAGCGGTCAAAGAGCGTCAGGAATGACTCCTCAGTGTTTTCTCTCCGTCAGCGAGTCTCTCATGTGACTCTGACACGTTCTGCCTCTGAGATGCTGACAGAGAGGAAATCTGGTCCTTCTGTTTCCTCTCAGTCTGTTCAAAGCAAATTAAAGGAAGTTTCATTTCTGTCTGCCGCCATCGGAACTGATCCGTCATGTATGGTGTGGTGTTTGTCTGTTAGCAAAATATCTCATGAGCCTCTCACTTTATACAGACCCTAACTGAAGGATTTAAAAGCACGACCCATGCCCTTTAAGAAAGTTTATTTCCTGTTTATGTTGCAGTGATTGCTGCTGTGGCTCACGTCTCGGACTCCGGTGGTCCCTGGTACACCGACCGAAAGTTCACCATCGTCCTCACTGCCGTCCTGGTCATCCTGCCTCTGTCCATCCCCAAAGAGATTAGTTTCCAGAAATATGCCAGGTACAGAACTCCTCCAGTGACACAGAAATATATTTAGCTTTTTTTTTTCACTTGATGATCATGTTGCTTGTTGTTTTCTGCCGCAGCGCTCTGAGTGTGATGGGAACGTTTTACGTTACCGTTGTGGTCATCGTGAGGTACATCTGGCCGAACAAAAGCACATCTCCAGATTATGTCCTGACCAGGTAATGGATTTAAGTCCACGTTTGTCTCGTCACATCCACATCTCATCAGTCTGTTCGGCTCATTAAACCCTCAGTTTTGTTACAGCTCTGCCTCCTGGACTGCAGTTTTTAATGCGATGCCCACCATATGCTTCGGCTTCCAGGTACCCCCTGATCATTTGGTGTTTTAAAACTATTTCATGACGCGGCTGTGATTCTCATGAAGCTTTCTGTTCTCCCTGCAGTGTCACGTCAGCTGTGTGCCGGTGTTCAACAGCATGAGGAGGAAAGAGATCAAACCGTGGGGCTTCGTAGTCACGCTCAGCATGATCATCTGTCTTTTTGTTTACACGGGAACAGGTACGCCACTTTCTTTAAGTTTAGATTAACGGCGGCAGATTTCTTCAGGTTTTCTTGAAAGTGTTACCTGTCAGATTTACAGTTTAACCACCTCTTGTGATTTCTGTATGATCAGGCGTCTGTGGTTACCTGACATTTGGCTCCAGCGTGAGTCAGGACGTGTTGATGTCGTACCCTCCTGATGACGTCGCCGTGGCCATCGCAAGAGCTTTCATTGTCGTCTGCGTGGTCACCTCGTACCCCATTTTACATTTCTGTGGCAGGTAAAGTACAGTTAAAACACAACTTGGGTCAATAAATGCTCAAAAATGTTCAATTCAAGATAAATATTTAGTATAAAAAATGCGTTGTCGTTTATTTCCTTACAGACCAAGCTCTTTACTTTAGCTTGTTGTTTTAAAGTTGGACTTCCTGTCTTCCCTTTTGATATAAAAAAATATATATAATATATATGGTGACAAATAAATGTTTGGATAATTTTTCAAAAGAACAAACATTCAATAACAAGTCTTTTCAGGCAGGTAAGAAAAAAATTAAACAACTGTTGCAATTAAAAACTTAATTAACATTTATTAATGGTAACTACATGGTCCTTCCTGTGCAGAATGTCAAAACACAAAATTATATCTTTACTAAACCTCTGTAACTTTTATCCAGTTAATTTTAGCAGCATGAATCTTTGCACAGGTGATGGACACAAGTGGATTTATGGTTTCCAAGAAGTATTAGCCTGATTTAATATGGTTTAAATGGGTTAAATACTGTCAAATGCAAAAATGATTCAGACGGGAGTGAAAAATCTAAACTTATGTTCCATTCTCAATATCTCTAAAAGCACAGCAGCTGTTTTAATATTTACACTTCTAATAAAAAGTGTTAGCTTTATTTTGATACCAAGATTATTTAAGTAGAGTTTGTAAATGCTGAGATGCATGGTATTTCAAACAAAAACATCAAGAAAACACCTGAAGAGGTTAAACTTAGATTTAAAAACAAATTCTTTGGTCCATGATGAATTTCCAAATTCCGCTGTTTAAAAAAAACTTCACCCTCTTCGTTTTCTTGTTTAATTTTCTTGTTATGTTTCTGTATTTTTATTTTGCTGAGTACGATATAAATAAAGTTTTGATTGATTGACAACGTGCGATCATGTGACCCCCGCAGAGCCGTCATAGAGGGGCTTTGGCTGCGTTTCCGAGGTGAGCAGGTGGAGGTGTGTGTGCGCCGCGAGCGCAGGAGGCGGATCCTTCAGACGCTGGTGTGGTTCGTCGTCACGCTCGTCCTCGCGCTCTTCACCCCCGACATCGGACGTGTGATCTCGCTGATCGGAGGGCTGGCAGCCTGCTTCATCTTTGTCTTCCCAGGTAACGCTGCGTCACCCAGATCTGAGACCACCCTGCAGGACTCTTGTCCCGCTCTAACGTCTGCTTCCTGTTTTCACCTGACAGGTTTGTGTTTGATGCAAGCCAAGCTGTCGGAGACGGACGCCCGAACCCTGAGGTGAGGCTGAGGGTTTGAGGTGATTTAACAGGTTTTTTGTTTGAGTTATTTTAACTTAAACTTTTTTTTTTCCAGTTGGCAGGGACTGGTGGTCTTCAGTATCATCATGGTAACCCTCGGTACTTTCATCTTCGGCCTCACCACATCAAACTCCATCTATAAGGACGTCGTCCACTAAAAGCGCCGTCGTTTCGGTGGAACTGTGCAGCCGCTGCTCGGGTCAGCTGGATGGGAAACATCTCAGAAAGGATTCCAGACTTTAGTTTTACTTTCCTTTCTCCGTGAAGTCTCAGCATGTTTTTTTTTAGTTGTTTTCAGACGGCTCCAGAGGGAAACAGGCCGGCTCATCCTGTTCCTGGAAGCCGTGAAGGCGACTCGTTCCTGTCGGGTTGTTCGAGAGGAAGGATTTTTGTACAGAAAGGGTTTTAATCAAATTGATTTAAATGATGAAATTGTACCAATTTGTGAGCTTTAACCTTGCATGCCAACATTTCTCACAGAAAATGCATGTTATGGTCTGTAATGGAACCCAGGGATGGACGTTATATTCTGTCTTCTCGAACGACAATACTTTACCTCACATTTGTTTTTATCATCACAGACTGTGAGGATCCAACACTTGATGTTTTTATTTATGGAAGCATGAATGTGTGACATTTAAAACTGATGAAGATTAATTATGTATTAGATTTCCTGAACTGTGAACTGATTCATACTATCAAATACAAAGTTACAGTCGATTAATGTGAGGAGGGAAATAAATACCAGCCTGTCAGACTGGAGGTGCAGGTCTGGATTTGTGTGTCAGCCAGCAGGAAGTAAAAAGTGTTATCTCTGAACGGCGCTGGTTCCACACTGCTAAACATTAATGAGCTCAAGAACCAAAAACACCTAATTTTCCTGACATGAAGTTAAAGTTTACATCAGAGTCTATGAGAGGGGACTCTAATTTTATTTTATCAGGAGAAATAAGAGATCATCTTTGCTTTAAAACCAAAATGTGAACTTTTTTTGTTGTTGCTTTGGTTCCCAAATACAATCATCCTCTTAACACTAATTTAAATTCACACAATTTCCATTTTAGCTGCACAAGAACTGAAGTATATGTGGATAAAATCATTTGTACATTTTCAGACAGTAAACAGCCTTTAGCTCTGACAGTTTAGATTTAAATGAATTTACATATTTTCTGTTTTTGTAAAATCAAGTGAAACACTATGTTGATGCTGAACAAAAAGGGATTTTCCTGTTTTGTTTTTAATCTCAGAAAATGTTATTGTAAACAATGAAAAATGTGCTGCACTCAGAAAATGTTGGGTTTTATTTATTTGAACAGTTTTTTTATAGTTTGATTAATAATTTGTGACATTTTTTTTATATATATGTTGTCTTTGTTGGAAGTTGCTTTAATGACCTTTTATTTGCTGTTTTTACTGACAAGAAAAATCCACTTTAATCAAATATGATCCATCAGACTTCATGCATTCTTTCAGAAACACTTTAATAATACTCAGAGGAACAAATAAAAACATTTTGGATTTTACAAGTTTGAGCATCTTATTTTGAAAAGAAAATGAAGGCAACAAATTTCATTTGATAGATTACTAACAATGTTTAAAAGCTTTATTAAAATAAGACATTCAGCTTCATATTAGTTACAATTATAAAAATTATTTAGCATTAAAGCATATTTCTGGTGGGTTTATAGTTAATTTACAAATTGAGCATCAGTTTGCAGTAAAATGAGGTCAAAGAGTTAAACAGAAAATCAGACTAATTGTTTAACCTCAGTTCAGCTGAGCAGATGTGTTTCACACAAAATAATCACAACTTAATGAACAAATTCTTTTTGTTAAATTAGTACCATTAGTCTGTTCCCTCCAGGCGTTACAATCCCTTCTTTTAATAAACCATGTTTATTAGTAGTAATTAGGTTTTCTGTATTTTGGCTCATTTCTCTTTTCCCTTGAACACCAACTATATGATTAGTATAGTTTGACAGCCATGGGACGGAACTAAAAACAAATTCTACAGATTTTTTTAAATATTCAACCTTGGCAGAGGTGCACAGCTTTGTAAAACAGATATTTTTAGCTCCACCATTATGTTGTCATCACAGTTGTATTAAACAAAAAGGACACTTTGTGAAACAGATTCAGTTTATCCTCCATTCATCCCCTTAAAAAAATAAAAGTAAACATTGTGAGATTAAAACATTAAAACAACAGACAGATGAATAAGAAACTGCCTGAAGAGTCTCATTTCCCTGAGAATAAGGACTACATGAATCTCCATCTGGGCTCAGTAAGAACTGTTTGTGAGAAAGGACTGGAACATGTGCAAAGCTGGACCCGGAGCCCACTGAGGAACCATGTGACCCGCGCCCTGAAGCATAAAAACACATTTAGAGTAATCCACACACCACCTGAATCAGCACAGACATGAAAAACTGATTAATTCTTACCTTTACTGTCAGAAACGTGATGTTTCCAAAGTGCTGATAGAAACCAGCAACCTGATCGTTGTCGATCCAGATCTGGTATTTACTGGTTTCCTAGAAACATTTTAGGACAATTTAGTGACGTTTCTTAAAGCTGGGATACAAAAAAATCTTCAAAAGTAAAAAAAAAAACAGATCATTTTAAAATGGTTACAAGAAAAAATCTAATCTTAGCACAAAAAAGTAAGGGTTTTTGTTGTAACAATGCTTTTTGGTAATAAATCTTATATTGTTGGAAATCCTGTTAATTTCCCTTTTAAATGGTGCCACATTTGTAAGGAACAAGCATTTATGGGATGAGCAGTAAAGCTGAGTATTTGGGTTCTGCACATAAAAAATTAGCCAAATCTTCTCTGTCAAACAGCTCTTTCTGCTGTTATTGACTCTTGTTTTGAGTTTCTGGTGCCCGTTATAAGATTTATTGGCAAGAAGCAATTTTACAATAAAGAAACAATCTACCAAACACAAATTTCCTTACATTTTGTGCCAAGTTTGGATTAAATCAGCTTTATTGATAATGTCATGGTTTACAGTATGAGTTTTATTGTTTGCTCTTAAGAATCTTTGTTTGTTTTAATTTAAAATGTGATTTAAAAGCATCAAAAGAGTCTGGGTTCAGAGACTTTACAGCTCTATGGCTCAACTGTTCTGCTAAATTTTATTCAAAATAAAAATATAAAACTGTCATAATATTCTTGATCAGTTAGCTTGTTGGTCACTAAAGTCTTTGAAATGTGAAGCGGATGATGGAAGTTCAGATACAATCTGAGGCTCCACCATCTGATTCCTGCATTGTTTTATTGATTTGCATCCTATGTTTCCAAAAATCCTTTTTATTTTAATTCTGTGTTGTCAAAGCTACACTGTAAAACTTAAGAGTAATAGAAAACAAGTTTTTTAAAATTTTCCAAGCGGTCCAGAATGAAAGCTACCTTTAAGCCAAGGTCCTCCACAAACCACTGGTCTCCCAGGAAGTTGCAGGCCATGTCTGTGTCTCCGTTGTAGACGAGCACCCGCAGACCCAGAAAGAGCAGCTTCAGATACACGTCCTTCATTGTCGAGTACAAAACGTCATATTCATTCCCAACCGTGTCACTGCAACAAGACAACAAGAAACTTAAGATAGTTTGAAATGTTGAAGTATTTTCTTTAAATTCAAAAAGGTTACAAAACTAGACAACTTAATAACTAAACTAAACTA
>JARVGW010000322.1:4053687-4065153 GCA_031762495.1 Anablepsoides rubrolineatus
TATGATGTCTGTAATTAGCACATTTTGTGAGGCAGCAGTAGCAAAGCGAACACCTGAAGTCTAAACACTGAGCTGGATAAGGGTTCACTCTGCTAACTCGGGGCAAAGGCTCCATCAAAGCACAGCGCTGAAGGTGACTTCTGATTTGCAGCAGAAAATAAGTGCTGCTTTCTCCTCAACTGCCAACTTGGAAGCTATGAATAAGAGGAGAATCTTAACATCCGAGTCGATGTGCACCCAGGGGATAGTTCAAAAAGACGTTTTTGTCAGACTGCAATAAAGCAAAAAAGGATTACAGATAGACTGAATTCATTGCTCTGGATGTCCTCCTCGCTGTGGGTAAGAAAATAGGTTTTCATCTTCTCTAAATTATTGATTGGAAGCATACATTTAGATATAAATGATCACCCAAGAATGGCAAAAAAGGTTAGTATTCTAAAAGCGTGACACAAAAATAACTCGGAAACACATGTCCTAAAGGGGGTGTAAATACCTGGATAAGGCAGCCACAGGCTTTTGTCACGCTCTTAAAAAGAACTGTTCTGAAGACGTTGATGAAAATAAAAATAAAACCATCAGCAGGAGGCCATCTCCTGCCTAGAGGAAAACAGTGAACCACCCATATTACCAGGGGTCTTGGGAACTGCAGCAGCAAAGGCCCAGCACCACTCAGTCATTATTCTGCTCTCCCACAGCGGAGCGATGGGGGCTGGGATGGAGCCCAACCACGCATAGGTCACAGCAGCTGTAACAAGAGCCAGATGTGCGGAAGAGACATGAAAATACTTGGACAGGAACCTTTTTACCTTTTTTAAGTATGAGCGTGCTCGCTTGTGCTTACATGCACATTCTCTCACACACTGGGAAATAAGGCATTCGAAGAATTTCAAGACAAATGGAAAAGACCATTTTTTTTAAATTCAGAGTTTATGCTTTTGACAACTCAGGACATAATTAGTTGATTTAATCAAAAGAATAACAAAAATGTCAACCGGTTATAAAAATAGTCATTAGTCACAACTTATTGAAATCTTTCAAAGATTGTAGGAACATTTTGATTTATTTTTTTAAACTATAAATAAGCATGTGGGGAATACAGTCACTTCATAGAACCATTAAAGTACTTACTCATCTGCTCCAGTGGCCTGAGATAAGACTGTTTGTAAAGGGCAGGTCCACTTGTGAACATGTTTGTCACTGATAACCAGTATTTATTCCTATAGCTCATAGAGGTTAAATCAATGTAATTCATCAGGTCCTTGTTGTTTCTCATTATGAAACACTTTATTTTTTTCTGTTTGGTTTCCTCAGCTCAACAAGAATGGTTTTAATAAAAAAGGCTTGTTGCAGGCAGCTGAAGCGAACCACATGGTGTTTGATTGTCAGAAGTAACTGATACCGATCTGTTTGTAAAGGTATTTTGGTTTTGGCCTGTATCTGGTGTCATGGAGCTCATGACAAGGACAAACCACTCTTCTGTGTCAGGCTGGTGTGTTCTTGTCATCATAACCAGAGTGTATGACCCAACCATCCTGATTATTTTTTGTTGATATGACACACGCACTCGGCAAGTCGACCTGGGAGGTAGATCAGTTGACTTTGGCTCAGTTTAAAAAGAGCTCAGATCTGATAAACCCTTAATAAAAACAGAGAGAGGGGGTGTTTTAATATGGCTTTAATGGAGGTACCAGTGTAGGAGAAAAGCGGCATTTGGTTGGAGTATTTTGTGATGCCTAAAACAGACTTTTATTTTTGTTGTAATATGAGTCTCAGTTGTTGGCTTGAGCTGCCTTCTTGTGCTGGACTGTAACCGAGATGATGGATTTGGATTTCCAATCAGGTGTCAAGTTCTCTGCTGGAGTTTCACAGCACTGAAGGCACACGTATAGGTTTCTGTTTGAGACAGCAGTCTTGTTCATATGTTGGAGGATGACATTGTAAAACATGTCATTCTGTCTTTATGTACACAATGAACAGCTAGCAAACACATGCAGTGTTGTTTTTTGTGCACACGTCTTTCCAGTGTTTTACCTTTTTCTTATCTGTCAAGCCAATGTTTTCTTCTGTAGTCTCAGAGATAGATGCCACATATTTCATTCATGTCTGTTTCAGACATCCTGTCAGGATATTGTTTGAACGTACATACAAGCAAACAAAAACAAATTTGTTTTGTTCCTCCTCTTTATTGTTATGTTTCACAGCTTCCAATCACCAGGTTTTTGCCTCCTAACAGCACTACGCTTTGAGTAGGCGCCTGTTAGTATTTTTTTCTTTTTTGAGTGTTTCCAGTAATATTTTGGTGTCTTGCCAACTTGGCAGAAATGTCAACTAAATGTTCTAAAGGTAGTTTATTTTTTCTGATATCCCTAGAAAATGGTGTGTTTGTCTTTCCAGCGTGTTATTTCATCTTTTATTGATATAAAAAGATTGTCAGCACTCTTCAGTTTACACAGAACCTCTGTAAGCTGGGCTAGTTTATTCTCCAGCAATGGAGAGACCCAGGCTCTGAAACACGTCTTTTTTTTTTTCTAGGTCATCTATCCACATAGCAAAGGAAGTGAAATTTATCATATTGGTGGATAGCGTTAGATGATTTTGTATGTGCTGAAGTGTTCATGAATATTTTATTGCTGATGTAAGCGTTGCACCAGAGAGTTACAGGTCTCACCTCATCAGATGTTTGTGAAATAGAATCCCTTGATGCCTTCTATCTGCTTTATTGTCTATGATGGTTTTGCTGACTGAAGCTGTGCTGACTAAATTGGATGCTTTATGTGTTTGTTTTTTAACAGTGAGACTACGATGCTGGGTTGACTGATTGGGAATAGTACAATATGTTTATCTGGGTCTTAGCTGCTCACTGGAACACACAGTTTCTACATGTTTTTTGGCACTTAAAAACAATGAAGGTCCAATTTTTTTCAGGACAAGACAACACATTGAAATAGACTAACACTTTTTTTAGTACTGTTTTATAAACCCAATCATGAAAGTTGGAGTTATGTTTTTGTTATTGTCACATTAATAAAAAGAGACATTGAATACCCCTATTACACAAGCTGACAGGAATTTTTGATTCTAATAAAATGTGATGTTTTGTTCAGAATTGAACACAGTTATAGAATCTCATTTCATTTCATGTCTTTCTATTTTCAAATACATTTTAGGGGCTTTTGTGATAAACACTCAACTCCACACTTCCTCTCACTTCCTGAGGACTTGTGTTTTTGAAGATGATTGAATATACACATTTTCTAAACCCTATCCCAAGAAAAACTTCAAACCAGCCCTCAGTAAACTGTTAGAGAATTATTTAATTAACAAATGCACACATTTCCCTCATTTGTAATCTATATGTGGGTAGTTGGAAATTATGATGGTCTTTTAGACACAATCTTGTCACAAGTTATTGTTTAACTGAATCACTGTTCTGCATATCTAAACAATGAGCATCTTAATGGCCAAGTGGGTCAGTTAAAACTCTGTTTGGGCTCGGATTGTAATATTTAAGCATTTATAAACCCTGGGCTTCACTGTGGTTTCATTCATTCATGTTATAATAACGTTTTTAAAGGCTGACTTTGGAAATTAACGATAAAAAAAAAGAAATAAGAGGTTCAATAGTTAAATGCACAAAGTACTGTTATTAGCTAAATCCTTTCAGTAGTAAACCAATGTTTTAAGATGATTTCTGTGTAACATTAAACAAAACAAAAATGAAAAATCCAAGTTAATTCAGCACAATTCCAGTTAAAGTTGGAAAAAGATGAGGAGGTGGGATTTCTTCCGCTCTGAGCTGCTGAAGTGACGTAGTTAAGCCCTGCTAATCCGAACCACTCTCCATATGAGACATTTTCAAACCTCGAGGCCTGAATTTATTTTGTTTTTGTGATTGTGTGCAGAGCTCTGTTTTACTGAATTGCTTTATAGCTGCAATACGGTACTGGGATATAAATATAGTTGACCCGTAGTCCTCTATAGCTGACAATATGATGGGCTCAGGGATGAGTAAGGCTCAGAGAATCCCAAAATATTAAGATCCCCCCCCTTCTATTTACAGAAAAATGGAGAAAACCACAGCTGCTCAGTAAACACTGAAGGTGTGCAGTGTTAAGTGTCCATCTGTTTGGGTCTGCTCCTCTGAAAGCTGCTTTATTTTAAGGAAGGGTAGTGGAATCGAACAGGTTACTGTGGTGAAGGATATTGTAGTTGGTCAGTCGTCTTCTGTGTTTCAGACTTATTCAGCTCTTATTCCCATCTGTCTGAGTGGAGATACTCCAGTTTGCAGGTTTTCCTGACTTTTTTTTCGCTGCTATTGCTTGTCTTTCAAATACACAAACTAAACCAAGAGCTGCAATTATGGTGTCTTGGAAATAGCTGAGTCCAGTGCTGAGCTGAGCTGTGAGGGAGTTTTTCCAACAAGTGGGTTTAGTGTTTAGTCCACAGAAAACTGTCAGCCTCCCACTGCTTTCCAGACCTTTTATTATCCCGAGTTGGCAGTGATCTGGCCTGTTTGTCTATTTGGAGATTTTTTTTATTTCAGTCTTCCTTGTTGTTTCAGCCTACATTAACTGGAGATACTGGTGAAACTTGTTTCCTATGTTTTCGTAACACAATCACCTTAAGATGACTGGAAACCATGAACTGAGTTTGGTGAAAATAAACTAAACGTGGATTTTGGAGTATTCTAACAGTGTTAACGACTCAAGGAAATGGTTGTGAACACCTTTCCTTCCATTGTCCTGAGGCTTTTACCCACCCGAACACAGCTGAATTCAGCTGTTGGGACTGGCTGCTGGACTGAGTTGGTTTACTCAGGAAACTCTGACGACACTCGAATCAGAAAGAAATGTCGCCCTGCTGAGGTGTGTGCCCTGTAATGTCACTGTAGTGCCTGTAAACATGTACGCACACGTTTAACACTTATTAAGCCCGTAAGGAGTTGTTGTTTTTTCTTTCGGCTGCGCCTTGTCTGCAGGGGTTGCCACAGTGAGCAAATTCACATGCTAGATTTGGCAATTGTATTATGCCAGGCCGCCTTCCTATTGCAATCTGGGCTTGAACCTACAACCTCAAAATTACAAGCGGCACTGACTGTCACAGTCCCCTTTAAGCCTATAACTGTACATGTGTTAAATTACGTACATGTTATAAGAGTATGTCTGGATGTTATGGTGCAACTGTGTTTTAACTCTTAAAAACTGAGGATAAGTGTCTAATAATTATTTTACTTGCTGTAAGAGCTTATGTTATGTTTAAACTTGAACTAAAGTTGGATTAACCCAGATTACATTGCACTCTCTGACAGTCTTCTTATCATAAAAGCTCTAAAACCTTCAGATATCAAAGAATCAATTTAAGGACATAACGAGACGGATATATATATTTTTCAAGACTTAATAAAATTCCGCCTACTGGTAAAAATCTGTACAGAGCTCTTCTGGAATTTATGTGACAACACTAAACCTAATGAACATATAAAAATGACAGTTTTGTAGGTCTCACCCCCTTACAAGTGCTATAACACAAAATTGATGGAGCTGGCAGCCCAGCATCGCTTGAACACACCTGCTCTCTTGAGAAAAGTGCAGCATATGTGAACGCAGCTGTGTGGGTGAACGCCACACACAGTGGCACAATGAGACTATACTAACAATTGTTGTCAAATACTTAAATTTACAGTGTTATTTTAATTGTAATGCTGAACTCTTGCATCATACTGAACATGTTGTTGTCCTGCATTTAGGTTTAACTTTCCACAAACTGGTTTAAATGACTTTGGTATAACTCCTGTTTCTCTTTATACAGTATGTATATGGAACAGGCAACAGCAGGTATTTGAACATGTTTGTCCCCTCATTTACCGTGAGCTCGTTTTATTCCAAAGTTATTCTGTGATCTCGTCACTGAAGAAAAACCCAGCTGGCTCTGTTCCCCCAAACGCAGACAAGATGGGTAATTACATGTTTGCAGAGGTGTGTGTGTGTCAGCTGTGACGCAACCTGCTGAGTTGACTGAGATGGCTGCGTTGTGGGTTTTCACACAACAACACCAGCCTTTAACACACAACCGTAAAGCCACCTTAATCACACACATGGACACACACAAGCTTTATGTGTTTCTGTTTCAGCTGAGTTCAGTAAAATGTTCAAAGCTTTAATGTAGCAGTGCACTGTGAATGTGATATAAACAAGCAGCAGGGGAGCTGAGCTTTGATTTTTGACTTGAATTTCAGGTGTGTGTCTGTGTTTTGTATTGATGCTGCGTCAAACATTCCTCTGCGGAAAGTAAAAGATCTGGACTACCAACTGATGATCTATGGTGGTACGTGTTGTGTTGTGTGCGGCTCTGCTGTTTCCACTCCTGCTTGCTGTAAGGTAATATTGAAAAGCAGGTAGGGATGAAAAATTGCTCAGTCTGTGTGCAGAGATGATGAGGAGCACATCCCGCTTCATTAAAACCTCCCAACAACACAACACGGCACCGCCTGCGTTCCTATTTCAACAGTGTCCAATTTAGCATTGTGCCTAACACTGGTACCGTTTGTCACTGCTTATTTTGCGAGGAAAGAAAACGGATCAAGTTGGGAAAAGAAGTTTCAGCGAATGATGTTGATGGTGGGAAAGAAACCGAGTAGAAAATTAACATCAGTAAATTTTTATTTGATCATATTAGGTCAAGCACTAAGCCTCTCCCAAGCTGTAAACATTTCACTACATGTGCTTACGCTGATGAAAAATGCAGTCCCTCTTAAACAAGTTGCTCTAAAGACTCCGACCGATGAGGTGCAAATATTATGAAAATGGCTCATTTCAGAGGTATACACTTGGCATGCTGTTTGAGAAACAGTTTGATGTTGAAGTTATTGGAGTGAGCAAAAAAAGAGATGCTCATAATTGCTTCTGGTAATTCATCTTGTACACACATGGCAGGCATCTACTCACATTAGTGTTGTGTTACTTAAGCACCGTTTGGTTCGGTTGAGATGTTTTCTACACGGATACCACACACTATGCAAAACAATGCTCTGCTTAATGCCGTACACGCTCCATTCTCTGGAACGAGTGCCTGATTGATATCATTTCCATGCCAGACCGAGTGCAGCTTTATTTGACAAAGAGTTGAAATAAAGGCAGCAATGTCATATGATTTTAATGTACCATGACAAGGCAGCCACTGCTTTTCAGTCCAATAATGTAGATGAGATCCAAGTTGTTTTGCTTCACTTTGCTGTCTACTATGAATAATTCTGTGAAGTGGTTGCAGTCAATACTTCTTTCACCCTTCTGTTGTTGATGTATTTGTTTAGGATAGCCTATTTGTTCATATCTGCCCAGTCAGAAAAGATTATGAATTATTTTATTTACTGACATTGGCTTTCTTAAATGGACAAATCAAGTATTTATGTCATTATTAGGCTATTGAATTCAATGCTCACTCACTTCTAACACTGCTTCTTATAATTTATTCACCAAACACCTGCATTTTATGTGTTTCCGTAGCACTTCTATATTTAAAAATACTATCTGAACTTTATGTTTTAGTATTTTACAGCACATCACCAAAGTATCTGAAATGTGAAGCCAGTGTTTAGGTGCATAAAAGTGCAATACTGATGGAACCACAATGATTTAATAAAGGTTAATCTCTCATGAAATCCCAGGCCAATAAATTTTTTACCATTTGGTCCTTACTGTGTCATGATTTAGATTAACTACTTCCGATCTTGTTCTGAAAGTAATTTTGAAAATTATATCACAGTCCTTGTAAAATCTCAGAAATATGATGAACTCTACAGGTGATTGTTCTAGACTTTAGGTTTTACTGTTTTATTGGACAGATCAGTGGGTTTTATGCTGCAGATTGTAAACCTGTTTGAGTCAAATTTAATTTAAAAAAATGCAGCATTGATAAAATTAACTTAAGTCAAATCACATCTGAGATCTGACTTTATTTTTGGGGGGTAATAAATTTCTTTTTTTAATGCGAAAAAGTTGAGAAATTTCATATCTTATCCAGCCAGCCTTTATGTGCCACACAGGAGCTGGTTGAAATGTGCTTTGCCTCGGATATCTTTGAGATGCATCTAGGAAATGATCCTTCTACTTACGGGATGTCATCTGGTTTCTTTAAACAGATAAATTCTAAATGCTTTCAGAAAAGGTCTGCCTGTTTCCTGCCACTGTTTAGCAGCATATTTACAGGAAATGTAGCTTACAGAATACAGAATTATTTATTTATTTTTAGTCTGGATGTGACTTTAGATTTTATCACTGATTATGGTTTTTGTCAAATTTTATAGACTTGGCTGAGGCATCTGCTGCATTGTATTAATGTTTAAATGACAGTATATTAATTTTACAGCCCTTTCTTTGTTGTAGTTTATTGAAGCATTTAGGTCACAGTCACAAAATACAATTGAAACTATTTTTTGACCAATACAACATTTTGCTTTCAGAATTGACATTAGAATAGACCTGAGTAGAACTAGAAGTAAAGGGTTGTATTTGTTACAGCATTGGTGATGACTTTATTGAAGTAGCTTGTAATGTTTCCTCAGGCATTAAAAAGAACGTCCAATGAGACGGTAATTATTTTAGCGTCTAATTCATAATCTGTGAAATAAAAAGGCTAGGGGTGCACCAAAAAAATCGTTTTACATCAGAATTGTGATTCTCATTTACAAAGATTCAGAATCGATTTAAAATGTCCCAAAATTGATTAAAATAAAAAGTAAAAAATCCAAAGGTTGTCAACCTCCATTTTGTAACCACTTGGGACATCCTGACGTCACATGCAGCCTGTTCTGGAAGGTATGCATGCACAGACAGCACCAAAACAAAGAGGAAACTACAAAACTGGAGGAAGGAGAGATCCAACTGACCCCGTCTTTATTCAATGCAAAGATTTGGGCTCATTTTGTTTTGTACTGAATGAGTTTGTGTTTGACATGAGCTTCACTGTGTGCAAAATGAAGATGAAGCACTTTAGGAACATTAACTGAAATTAATAGTTATATCGTTGTATAAATTTTTGGCATATTGTCCAGCCCTAAGTAAGATCCCACCAAACATTACTGACATTTCAACAGAAACAACCAATCTTTGAGGTCTTCCTCTCCTCTTATTCTGTGGTGGTGTTTGCTCATCTTCACCCACAGGGCAGACAGTTCGAGAGCAGTTGAGGAGATCTCATCCATTAATGTGTATATACCAGTGGCTCTGGCAGCATTATATTAAGATTGTTGATTATATTTATGTTACAAACTGGGACATAAATATAAAGACATGCTGTAATAACAAACCAGAACTGGAAAGCTCTAACTGACCCGTCACTGCTGAGGGTGACTGTATGCACTTCAGAATTTGTGTTGAAAATAATGCATAATGTTGTGACTGCAGCGCCCGACCTGTGAAACTTGCTGATGCGACTTCACAGAATGCCACCGACGTACTCATTTGACACGACACTGACACGTTCGGTTGCTCTGAGATTAATGAAAAGGAGTGCGTTTCTAAAAGGTTCTGCTGGAAAAGTCCTGACAGTATGAAGGTGAAACATCCTCTTCACATTTTCTTCAAAGTTACTCTCAAACTGCTGCCACCGTGCACCCTTGGGAGACCCTCATGACAGTCCATTAAATTGAAGTGCAAAGAGCTCAGCTTACCTGTGGTGGTGTGTTGTGAGCAGAGACACAAGTGACTAGTCCTCTGTGGATGGAGAGGACAATGATGGAAACGTTTTAGATTGTAAGTTAGTAGCAAATTAAGAGAGTGCAGCTTTCTCAAATGGCCCCAGTGGTCCATCACTGGGATGGAAAAGAACCTTTTTGGTATTTCTGTCCAGCAACAGGGCTCTGTCTTTGGTCTAAGATTAAAAAGGGTAGACAGAATTAGATGGCAGAGTTCAATCTTATTAGCTCCTGTCCCAATGGTGGTCACCTTCTTGCACATTCTTCATTGTCTTTGTGTGTCTTTTTGTGTGGAAGCAAAGCGAAAGGTGAAAGTGTGAAAAAATGGCAATGGGTATTAATGGGATTGCTTTTGAAATGAAGACTCTGTCTCTTGCGTCCTTTAGCTCTCAGAATATACAATGAGCTCCTGTGCTAATTTTGATGCCGTTGTCTCAGAGTGTATACACTTGTAAATTATCTTTAAAACCCTCTTTCACAGTGATACATTTAAAAAAACAAATCGGTAATCACACAAAAAGGTTTTCAGTTACAATAATATAATTCTATTCTTTCATTTATGGCTCTGCTCATATTTTTTGGCTGACTGTATTAATATCACAGCTCATGCTTATTCATCAGCGCACATTAAATCTGTCCAACTCGTGATTTTATGCAGCATGATTTTGTACCTTTTTTTTTAAAAAAAGACATTTGTTCCAGCACTTGTGGCAGGGGGTCTTTGAGACTTTGAAGCAAAAATGGCTCAGATGAAATGCCAGTGAATTCTTGCTAAATCTCCTGTTGTTCCTGTCACAGACATGTTTTTGTTCACTTCTGAGGAAAATAAATTATTTTATGCAGAATATGCCATAAATATGTGATTGTCTAGGTGCTTTTGGACCTCTTTTTGTTATTCTGGCATGTGGTCATGTAACATTTTTGCTTCTGCAGAGCATCAATTGTCATGTAGATATTTTAAGATGTCTTATCTTTTTTTTTTTAGTGTTAAAGATCAGGAGTTTTCTGAGAGCAGAAAAAGCTCATTTGGGAAAAATAAATGAAATTTGTTTTCTGCATGAAAACACACTGCTATAAATGTCTGAGTATTGAGATAAAACACAGGAAGGTGAAAATAGCAAACCTAGATAGTGCAAAATGGCTTCCGAGTATATCCAATTCTTAAACAGCACATATTTCTCTTTTTAAATTACATGCTGGTCAGTTTTGCTGTACGCCTAATATGGATTCAAAGCTCAGATTAGATTTAGGATACCCTCACAGTGTCAGAAGCAATCATACAGTCTGCTCCCTTAGTGATAAAACTGTCTCCCTCGTGATAAAAACCTGCTTCCTTCCTGTCCCTCTCCAATTTTCTCTATCTCAGCTGAGCCGTCTCTCCGTGCCAGTAACCCCTCCACCCTATTCACCACACAATCACGTTCTCACTCTCACCCTCTTATGGGTAACCAGCGATGGATGCAGTCCACTAATGAGGATGAGCTCATCAAGGCATCTGCATGACAGAGCGTAGCATGCTTGGAAAGATTATCTTTCATTAACAGGACTGTAATGGGACAACCTCTGATTTAAAGCAGAGCAATGATGAAAAGTGAAAAGTTCTTTGCTTCTGGTTGTCATCCAGAATAAAAAGTGATTGGAAGTTCTGCTTTTATTTTTTTTTATCTTTTGAAGGTCTTTTGAAATTGATCACACATTGTATTGCTGGACAAATTTCTCTTGATTTTCACACTTTGTTTCTTTGGTCCATGCATTATGAATATATGTATATTAAA
>JARVGW010000322.1:4216639-4233441 GCA_031762495.1 Anablepsoides rubrolineatus
AATTACCAAAATTTGAATGGAAGTCAATCCACGGTCCCCACGAGGATATAAAAACAAGTTTGTGTGTGTGTGTGTGTATGTGTGTGTGTGTGTGTGTGTGTGTGGCCTGGTTCTTGTTACTGTGGGGACAATTTTTCAGGAAAATGCCGGCTTGTGGGGACCGGAGGCTCCTTGTGGGGACCAAAGCCCGGTCCACAACTTTGGAGGCTGATTTTGGGTTAGAGGGTTTTAGGTTTAGGACTAAGGTGTGAATTGAATTTAGGGTTAGATATAGGTAATTGTTCAGAGTTGGGCTACACAAGCAACTGGAAATGAATAGAAGTCAACAAAGTTGACAGAGTATTTGTCTTTAAAAGACCTAAAAACTGGATCATAACAGTGACGGCTGGTGGATTTTTCTCCAGGGGGTGGCTACAACTCCAAAATAAGCATATCTCAAAAAGCAATCAATCATGACTAAGTTGTTTCACGTCAGTGTATTTATTAAACAAATGGAAATAATTTTAAAATATCAATAAAAATGGTATTACAATGGTATGTAGTGTTGAATTTTTTTGTACATAAATTATGTCCTTCTGTAGCTGAGAAGCAAAATTCTTCATGACTCTGGTTAAAGTCAGGGATGTTTTAACCAGATTCTTCTCTATAGATCATGGTCAGTGCAGTGAGATGTGATGTTGTACCTGAGGAAAGTCTGGATTCTCTTCAGTGCCGAGAAGCTCCTCTCAGATTCAGCTGTGCTCAGAGGAGATGTGATGAAAATCTTCAGCACAGTCTCTGAAGGTGTCCTGCAGATTGTTCTCCATAAAGACAGAGCTACAGCACCACTGCAGCTCCTGAAATCATCCAGGTCTAGCATATGACATACTTTCATGCCTGGCTGTGTAATATATTCATTCTGAAGCTGAATTAAAGTAGTAGGCTAACTCGCTAATGGTGAACATGTGAATTTGTTTATAAGCTGGCAGGCACAACAGTGATAAATTACTTTTGCAAGAGAACGCAAAAGATATTGTGAGATAAGTCAATACTATTGCGTGGGAATGCAAACGTTTGCAAGGTAATGCAAAAAGTTTTGCAAGGTAACGCAATAGTATTGCGAGGTAACGCAAAAGAAAAAAAATACCCCCATGTCCCCTCGCGGGCTCCATAATTTTTTAATCTGCCTGCAGTAATGTGATTGGTTATGAGACTGCACTCCTGGGGCTTTCTGTGAATCGCCCCATGACAGAAACTAAACCAGTTTGTGGAACTTTACTGGTGAATAAATGTCAATAGGTGGAGAATATAATTGATATAATTCATAATACATGTAGGCATACACTAGTGAGTAAAACCAACATTTATAACTGGACTTATAAAAGTATATATTACATTTTTCTTCTCTTTCCTCTTCTTGTCAGGGAGGGTGATCAAAACAAGCAAACATATATTTTCTATGATAATATTATACACACAAGTCAAAAGCCCAAGATAGAATAATAGAAATGAAATTAAATGGGATGAAAGTTCATGTGACTGTATTACAATGATTCTAATATATAAAATAGAAAATAAAGCTGGCAGCATGTGTGAACTAATGATTCTGTGTCAGTAGAGTGTGGCCTTCTCCTGGCCTTGGATACAACTGATTCTGTGGAGAGAAGAGTCCTGCATCTGTTGGATCTTCCCTTGTGGCAAGTTGGTCCACAACTTGTATCTGACCTGCATGATGCTGCAGATTGGCATCAATCCAACACATTTTATTGAGGAAAGACTTGTGGACTTAGCTGTTCACAGGAGGATCTCAATATAATGCAGATAGTTCATAGACATGTTGAAGGATATGATAGTGATTCCAGTCACCATGATGACAAAAGTACCACCATGTTAGCCAGGTGTACTGGTAACATTCTACGGCAACACTAATTTTCAGCCATAGATTTGAGTTCAACATTCAAAATGCACCAGTTGATGCCAATTTATTGCTTATAGTTTTTTGAACATTGTTACACTTTTGTAGGATTTATTTGGTTTTCTCCTCAGGCAACCAAAGCAAACCACCATCCCTAATGAGGTGGTTGCACAGACTGCCCACAGCCTTCACAATAACAGTCATAAAAAAATATTTCACAGTTTAACGCACTTCCATTGAAGCGTCATTCAACCTTGAAAGTTTAGCTTCAACTTTCTAACTTTAGATTAAATGTGTCCTGTGTATACTCCTCTGATCATTATTGATGTGTACTTTGTCTGCCATCATCCAAGACTTTAGTGCATATCTTGTTTAACTTTTGGCTTGTTTGCCTACCTTGCTGCCTTCCAGTCGGTTCCCAGTGTTTTGTTTGCCTGCCTTGACTTCTGAAGGTTTTCATCAGGTAGTAAGTAAAGCTCATCTTTTGTTCTTCAAACATAAAGACTGCCTCTTGTGTTCTCCAGTTGAGGCCTTTATTTTGAACCCTCACAGCTTTGTTATTGCTGTGTTTCTTATGTATTTATGTTACAAAAGCAGTCCAAAAATGTACCCTCTATGCCTGCTGTAATACTTTCATACTGCACTTAAAACTCATTCACATTTACACTTATGTACATGCATAAATATCTTTATCTTTGACCTTCATTTTTTGAAGTCAGTCTAACCTTGCTCAAACTCTGTTTTTTAACCAGACTAATGGTTATATTAAATAATTTAATTTCTTGCTTTATGCTGAAAAACTCCCTTGAAACAACCTCCTTAGGTTCAATGTTTTTATAGTCATTACCTGTAGAAATATTCAGTATAAGATGTGCACTCACTCACACAGTTTGCACTGTTTCTAAACACCAGAAGACCTACATGCCAAAACCCGACATGATTCTGAAATATTTATCTCTGACCTGAAATTGATCCTCTAAGGTAATCATAGCCAACAAAGATGTGATTCATAGATTGCAAAGTGTTGCTGCACGAGGCAAATAGAAGATGTTTGATTGACCTTTATCGGCTCTAAAAGGTGTAATTTTAGAAAGAAAGAAAATGATCTTGCGTCACTTGTATGCCAGAGAAAAATCAATAGAAACTCCATGAGAAACAGTCATTAGGTTGTCTTTTATCCCTTTTATCTGCTGCACAAGTGAAGCATGGTCCTGTAGCTGACATCAGTCATGATTATTTAGGCTTTGTAGAAAATCTCAAAACATGAAACCAAAAGTCTGGTGAAGCCACCAGATCATTAATGCACATTGAAGAAAAAAGAACAAAAAGGTTGTAATTAGGACAAGTTAACAGTAATTCCCTTGGCTTATGCAACAAAACCCCAAATACAACAAATCTGTGACATAATTAATGTCATTTTTTATTATGTTATGTTTCTTCTGGCGAGTTTGCTGCAGCGTCTCTTTGGATTAGTGAGGCTGAACAATGTTATCCCCCAATAGTTGAAGGACTTCTTCTGATCTTAAAGATTCTGGTCCCGTTTGCTGCTCCTCCATGCAACATTAATGTCAATCACAACAGCTCCATAATGTACAAAGAGTTCAGCACCTCTTATTCACAAGGTTTTTAACTATCTCAACCTCATAAGCGTATGAACGTATCTTTCCCTGAGTTGACTTGGATTATGGAGATCTTCAAAGTGCTCCTTCCATCTCATGATAATGTCCCCAGCTCAGTTCTACAAATCATTTCCCACAATAAACTAAACAAAGCCAGTGTTGTATAAAGTACTACAAAGTGATACTTCAGTAAAAGTACAAGTATCTTACCAAAAAATTACTTTGGTAAAAGTTAAAGTCTCCTTTAGTAATATTAGTTGAGTAAAAGTCTTAAAGTATCTGATATTTTTTGTACTTAAGTATTAAAAGTAAAAATATTGATTTAAAATGAGCAGTTACATTTTCTGTAACAATATTTATTAGGAGGTGACCACAAAAATGCAGAAATGACTGTTGTATTAAAATAATTAATTTATGTTAAATTTAGAATGCACTAACTGTTTCAGTTTTTATACATATATCAAAGCTGCCCAAACCTTTTCCCAAAAATGAAAATCTATCCAAGGGCTGCAGCCAAATACAATAATATAACTCATGAAATACAAATACTTCTTAAGTACAGTACTTTTATTTTAATGATTATATCCTGCTGGAGTGTGACATGATTTGTTTTTGTACAAATTATTACTGTATCAGAATTTTATATACTTCTCATTCAACCACAGTTAAATTCACTCTATCCAGGAGGCACAATTTACATGGATAGTATTTATTTTTTACAATAAGAAGCTGGAATGAAAACAAGCAAAGCTGAAATAAAAGTAACAACTTTCTACTTCTTGCATTTTTTAAAATGTAAGGAGTAGAAAGTACAGATAATTGTGTAAAAATGTAAGAAGTAGAAGTAAAAAGTAGGCTGAAAAAGAATTACTCAAGTAAAGTACAGATACCCAAAAATTCTACAGTAACAAAGTATTTGTACTTAGTTACTTTACAACTCTGAACAAAGCCTGGATCAGGCTGTGCCTAAACAGCTATCCAGAGCATCAGTGAGGCAAACAGAAAATCCTCCTCCATGGACCTACACCCAAGTTTCAGCTTCTGTGACTATCAACGCTTGGCTACTTGGTTCTGATCAACTGCATCAGGAGTCCACTGGAACAGTCAAGCTCTAAAGGCCTTGACAACTTTCTTCATTGTCAGTACGCTTCAGAGAGACCTCTGGTTGCCATCATGATGGACGCCA
Source organism: Anablepsoides rubrolineatus (assembly GCA_031762495.1). Lineage (NCBI taxonomy): Eukaryota > Metazoa > Chordata > Actinopteri > Cyprinodontiformes > Rivulidae > Anablepsoides > Anablepsoides rubrolineatus. The sequence goes on from JARVGW010000322.1 coordinate 4,221,339, forward strand.
ATTATGCTCTGATCGCAGTTCACGGAGGCATCATCCAGAGTGGAAGATTTGAACTCTGCCAAATGAAATGTGACCTTCCCATCCTCTTCTGGAAATTATGAATGTTCCTAGTTCAAACATACAACTCATTTAGGCTTCTAAGGTTTGTTCAGCTGCAGGTCTGATGGTGTGACAACACTGGTCTTTTGGCCTAAAAGTGTTCTGGCATCCATACACACACAGGGTGTTTGTTACTGACAACTCAAGCCTTGCATAGAAGTTTAATAACACCTAACCCTAACCCTAACCCTAACCCCAACATAGTAAAGCTTCTCTCTAAGAGTTAGGCTTCAGATCCACTGACTGTGGAGATGAGTTAGACTATATCCCCAGTAATTCAGTGGTCAATCAATCAATTTACCCACCACACCTGAAAACTGTCTTTTTGATCAGTCCCTCTTTGATTCATTTGGCAGTGATACAAAAAAAACATACATAAATATGAAAACATATGCTCAGCTCTCGCACAAAAACACAATTTCTAAAACACTGGCTCAGACTGAAACTACAGCTTGCTGTCCAATTGAGTTTGCAGGTCCAGCAGCAGAACATAATAAGGTTTTCACACCGAGACACTCGAGTTAGAGAGGGCGGCGGGGAACGATGGGGGGGAGTCAGTGGGTGTGACACAGAGAAAGAAGGTGAAGGAAAGAGAAAAAGGCACTCAATGATAATGTATGAGCTGTCTGCTGTGCTCCACGGTGGGGGAAAGAGTGCTGTGGTGCATTTAAAAAGAAGATTATCATGTCAAGATACAGCAAAACCTCGCTGAACACTGATTTTAATTGAACATCGGTCCTCTGCTCCATCTGCCCGCATGTTAGCTCTCAGACTGGCTAATCAGGGGAGAAAGACTTTGAGTTGCTTTTTAACAAATCGAGCAAGAGAACATAAGATGAAAATAGTTTGTTTTAACTGTTGGTGAGTTATAACATCTCATTTCTGTTAAATATCTTTTTGAACTCTTTAAGCTACATCAAACATAAATACCAATTAACTGTACCAGATGTGTTGTTTATTACTTATTATACGCTTTCACAATTGCACAGTTATTGCATTGAGTTGCCTCATTCATTTACACTAGCACACCAATTACAGCAGTACTGCTAAGGGTTCAGATGTTTTTTACCCAAGGACATTTTCAGTAATGTGGCAGACCAAAAGATTGAACTGAAACCTTCACAATTAGAGGTCAGTCTGCTCCACCACCTGAGGCTCATCCACTCACATTGTGAAAGCAAAGTGAAATGACCCCTCCTCGTGATGACCCCATGGATAAATAACACCCAAAGCTGCAGCTGCCTTCGGTTTTATGGCCACTATAATAAGTCTTAGGTCATTATTTAGCAGTGTGTGTCTGCAGCTCTACTGTTTTGGTTCACACTCGCTGCTCTAATAGCATCATTTTACACCCCAGCAGGCAGTTCTGTTAAGTACAAAAAAATGAAGCCAAAATAACCCTCCCTCTCAGCAGAAAAAGTCAGGCAGACAAAGTTAGGACCTACTTGGAAACATTGAGGTTTTGTTAAAGCTGAAGACTCTGAGATTTTACTAAGAGGTTGGAGAGAAAATAATTAAAACACAGGATATTAAACTAATGATCACAATTGTTGCTGCACGTTGAGCACTATTAAGGCAGCTTGCTTTATAGAGAGTAATAAAAATTGACTGGTTGTAAAAAAACCCAACAACTTTACAGACTTGAATTTCTGTACAACATTGTAATATTGTTTGGTTTTCTTTTGTGTTTTTAGACATTTTCTTTGCTTCATGAACATAAATAGACAGGCATAAAAAGGCAGAGCAACATAAAAATAAAAAATTAAAACAAAACTATAAGCCTCTAAAGCACTGTTATATATGTTGTTAAATTGAGCTGCTTTGATTTTTTCTTTTTTGTTCATTTACTTCTGTTCCACTAAGTCCATATTTGCTGTTTTCTAATTACTTTTGAAATCATTCCAAACATTACCTGCACCTGCAAGTTCATTTTTCTTTTTCATAGCCTTCATTTCACTTTACCTAAACCTCTCCCTCTCCTCCTCCACACCCCAGCCCTTTCTGTTGAGGTGAGTCAGACCGCTGGACTGCATCAAGCCCCGTTCTGCTCGACTACATAATTCCCTCCCTTATGTCTCTCTCTCTCTCTCTCTCTCTCTCTCTCTGTTTGATAACTCACTGTGAACCTATAAAAACTGAAGAAAAGGATATCAGGAATTTAGAAACTGTGGCTCAAAATTGTTTGGCTACTAATGCAAAAATAGTTGAAAATAAAAAATAAATATGTGAAAGCTGTTTTGAGCTCTCCTAATAAAATCAGATGTTCATACAGTTTTTATTTTAGTATCATGATCCAGAGCTGCTGCAAAAATGCGAAAACGGTAATTTTGGCTAAGTGAATTTACCAACAGGCACAAATCAAAAATACAGAATCAAATAAACATTCAAGTTATTGCAATGTAAAAGTAGCTTCACATAAAAACAGTTTTGCCATTTTAAATATGATGAATATTAGATAAATAAACAAAACATCCATTTGATGAGAAAGAAGTAAAATCCTTTGAAGGATGAGCTCTCAGACTCAACCAGGTCCTTTACAGATCAAAATATAAAAAATTGTATATTAATTTTTGAATTAATCTTGTTTTGAGTCATACTAAACACATACTAAAGCTGAGTGACTTGCTTTACATTATAAACCTGTCACTATTTTTCTGATTCAGCACCATAAGGATCCAGCCATGTGTTCTGTCCTTTCCAGGCTAAAGTTAACAACTGTTGCTTATATCAGGGAAGTTTAAACAATGTTTCTTGTTTATTTTAATGATGGCAGCTTGTTTTATGATCCTCGTGATGAATTCAATGACAAATGGGACAAACGTCTTCTTGGTTGAATAGTAAAACATTCATAAAACGTTAAGGTTTCTAGGAACAACTATTATAGAGCGCTGAGGTTGGATGAAAATAAAGACGTGAAAAGTGTAAAATTCTACTTTTGGCAGGATGAGCTGCTTTTCCACTGTAAATCCAAGCTGTTCAATGAAGTAGTTATTTTTTACAATGCCAGACCCCAGACAATTGTCAGGGTTGTATTCGTGCAGAGGTTTTCTTGGCTCTAAATGCAGCCACACAAACAGATACTTGCACAGAAAAAGCTCAATAGTTCATAATACACTTCCTGTTAAACAGTACATTTATATATCCAATAAATTTCAAAGACTATTCTTTTCTTCATATACAAGTTTGTACCTTCACAGCTGTTGGCCATTTGCTAATGTAGCTTTGAGAGCACATTTATGTGGGAGTTAACAGTTTAATAATGCAATTGTGTTTAGGTTAAGTGTAGTGTAAAAAGAGGTAATAATCTCTTTAGAGTTGACTAAGATTAAAAGCTTGGCCTGTGGCCAGTTTTACACTGTGTTGGCTGTTAGAAAAGCTAATTAAACCTACATTAAAGACCCTCCTCAGGAGAAAAGAAGATTAAATACCCCCCACAAAAAAGTGCTTTCCAACTTCCACACAACTCAAAAAGAACATTTCAAGAGTGAGCGCAGTTTCCGAAAGTGTGAGTGAAAAAAATAATTTGGAATCAAAGTTTTGATTAATGATTTGACAGCATTGCCACAATTATTTTTGCTTCAACAATAATTTGTTGAACTTGAACACATTGAGGAAAGATGTGTTTTGTTTGTTTTACTAATCCGCTCAGACATGTGGAGTATGAACAGTTTGGGTCTGTACAGCATTAATCAAACATGAAGTGAAGCCAGTGTGCTGCTCTATTTTCAGGCTACTGCTCTTCTACATGTACCACACACACACACACACACACACACACACACACACACACACACACACACACACACACACACACACACACACACACCAGCAGCAGCTTCCTCTGCCTGGCTGGAATTTGTAAGAGCTGAGCTCTAGCCAAGCTCCTGTTGCTGAGGGGACACCAGCTGTACGCTCATCCAAGCCTCCTGCCAGCTCCTCTGCTGATGGAAGAGCCCGGCTCACCGTTGTCCACCCCCACCTCGTCACAAGATGTGGTACAACCCACTGGTGCTTCTCTATCTGGTTTGTCACTGATTCAGTAGTATCCCAGCAGTCAGCCAAACGGTTGCCTGATCACACACACGCACGCTCACACACAATCAAAACTAAACACGCACACACACACTCACACACAGCAAGAGTGAAGACTTCAGAAGAGAGACAAGAAAGAAAGAAGCAAAGAAATCTTTTGGTTTGCTCCTCTGCTCGCAGTTTGCTGCTTGTGTTGCATCCCTGATATGACCCTGTTCAGTCCAAGATGTGAGTATACACCAGCAAATCCCTCTGTGTGTGTGTGTGTGTGTGTGTGTGTTGTTTGCAGGCTTTACTGTGTTTTTCACTGTGCATATTATTAGTTTTCCCCTGTCATTTTTACTCTCTCTAAGCCTTTTACCATGCAGCTCCTCATCTTCATCCAGAAACTTAAATATTTCTCTTTGACAATTTACAGATTGACCGATTCACACTAAGATTTAGAAAATATCCTTTTGAGATAGCTACACTGTATGACATTTACACTGAGATGCAAAAAGATGTTGTAAACAAATTATGTCTTTGCATCAGAACCCAAAGAACCTGACCCGAGCTGAACTTGTTCTGATACTGCCAAGGTTAGTCTCTGATGACAAAGGCTTGCGAAGCGGAAACGGCTGCAGGTTTAATTTTGTGACTGACAGATTAAAGGTGAAATTTCTTTTCTTTGTTCTTTAGCTGTAAAATACAGTAAATGTCGACTTTTAAAACAATAAAAAGATGATTTTAACAGAAAGTAAGGCACAGCAAAAACCTGCATGTTTTTAAAATGCTTCATGGAAGTTTCTTGTAAGATGACAGACTTTACACTGATAGTTTTAATTTTGCTTCTGTGTTATTTTGCGAGATGAAAAGTATTATTATAATTCAACACAGTGTTATTACACAGTAATGTCAGTTTTATGAGTGACAGATGTTGTTAATAAACAGTTATTTGGAGCTAAGCCTGGACAATATAAAGAGAAGGTCATGTCACAGCAAGAGGAGTGCTGTAAATGTAGGTTAATCTGCTGCAGATTGGCTCATAAACAAACAAGAGCATGAAACAAAGACACCTTCACATCAATAAACAAACACAACGCTCCATATGACGCAGTTGAACTGGATCGACAAAACAACTGATTTAATTTTTGCACAACACATGGAGGACTGGCACAATCAAAAAGAAACATTTTCTTTCAAATTAATTGTGCTTTCTTTTGATTATCTCTCAGAAAAAGACATAAAAAAAGAGGCCCACTTTTTTCATCAAAAGAAGAAAGCAATTACATTAAAATCAATTTTAATAAAATAATTGTTTGAAATCATTTTGTCAAAATTGCTTGATTGATTTGTTTAAACTTAGGTGAGTTTTAGTGACTTGTAAAGAAAAAAACATTAGTCTTTCATATTGCTTTTTTATTTAATCTTATCATTGCAGCAGTTATCGTAGGTATGTCAAATCTATTTTCAAAAGATTCCAATTTAATTATGATAAAATATTTTATTGCAATAAAAAAGTGAATAAATAAAAAACAGTAAAACAAATGCTGCTCTCACCATATATTCATACAAAAATTGCATAATCATGGAAATATAATTAAAAATTCACAAGATTAAAAAAACAAAACAAGAAAAGAGTAGATTCTTGGGATTTAAGACATGATTAAAGGATCCAGCTCTTTATCACAATATCAAATTCAGCCAGTGAAATTCTAACATTTCATTTCTTACTGTTAAAGTTTGTAAAGAGAATAAAAAGTTGAGCACAAGTTTCTTTAACTCAGCTGTTTCAGAGTTAGTGTTTGTCAAGATGCTTATGTTTTCTACCTCTACGCCTTATTAGTGGAGTGGTGTTGGTGGGAAACATTTTATATTTCCTAGATTTACTGAGGAACTCAGGCACTCATTACCAAAGTAGGAGCTGAGTTATTGAGGTCTGAAAGGTTAATTTATCAGAAAAAAAGGTTCTTTTTCATGTTATATCCAGGCAGAGCTATAAAAATCTGATTTCTGCTCTGTATCAAGAATCTAACTCTCAGTCTGAGAAAAAAAAAACAATGTAAAGACTGCAGCAGAGCGTGAAGTTTTGTCATTTATTACAGTTTATTTTATTTGACCTTTATTTTAGAGACACATTTTATGTTAGATTACACTGGTGTTTGATTCATGCAGCTGTTTTTAATTACTTTTAATTTTGAATAGGCTGGGATTAAATATGGTCAATGTTGCTCTGCATTCATTCAAACATAATGAAGGAGGAATGATCCTTTCTGAATCATGACTGAATCTATACATCAGCCTGTTGTTGATTGATTACAGGAGTGTTGTCATGTTGAGCCAGAGACATGTTTTTCATAAATAAAGCAGTTTTATTGATCCGACAAGAGAGGATGCAAAGTATGCTGTCATTACATTTTAGGATTGATCTAAGCTGGAGTCAAATGTTTTTCTCCTTTCCTTGTTAGAGAGTTTGGAGGGAAATATTTGACTGAATATTTTTAAACATGGATAAGAAAATACCATGTTTTTTACGTTGATACTTTTTACTAAGAACTACTGCACAGATATCCAAAATGCTAAGAAAAAATCTTTCTCAACTGATTAACGTTTTACAGAAGACACATCTTGCAAAATCCACATTTTTAGTCGTTAAATACATTTTGGAGTCTCTAGGAGTGCAGAAAAGTTTAATTTAGTCTCTCCCAGTGCTGCATAAATATCTTTATATTCTGTTTGTGGGGTCATGTTTTTTCAACCCGTTCAGTTTTCCCTTTATTCTATGCTTTTTTGAACTATTACGTCACTGTATTTGCGACAAAACTGCCAAACAAGGTCTGGATTTATCAACTTTGATTTGATCATCTTCATCTGGCTCTGGGTCAGATTCTGGCTCCAACCTGTAAGGCTGGATTTTTAATATGCAGCGAGATAACTGTAACTCCTCTATCAAACTAGAACTGACCTGGAAGCTGGAGGGGGGTGGGGGGTGAAGTGCCTTGTTTAGAATTAAAGAGACAGCCTCAAAACAAGTTGATCTGAGACACACCTCAGAAAAGGAGTGAAAAGGGAGCTTGTGGAGTTACAATAAGGAGGAACTCAGACCAAAGCATTGCAGTTACACAGACCCCAACTGAAGGATTTAAATGTGAAAAAGAAGGATTTAGAAGCATGGTATGTCTTCTTTTAGTCAATATAATTCAAGATGGCTGCCACAGCTGAGACACTACAGCAAACACAAAAGAGGCTTAAAGTCAGGCAGTTTTACAAAGACTGAGCTAAATGTGATGTACTAGTAGTTGAGTTAGAATAAAAACTCTGTTAGCAGGAAAGTAACCATTGGCTGTTGATTTGGAACTCATTAACATTTTAAATCAACCCAATTCATGACCTCATCCAACACAAGAATAGCTAAAACTCAGTCAGTCTTACAAAAAATCGGCTATAATTTGGAGTGGTAGTAGCTGAGAGGCATTCACATCCACAACAAATGCTCTGAGAGCTTTAACATCTCACAAGATCTCACAATAATGCACAACACTGTGTTCATAACGTCATTTACCAGGTTTAACCAAAATGGCAATAACTTTATGACTTGACAGCTTCAAATGATTTGAATTTAAATATCTGGCATGAAGGATGGCAGGTGACTAACATGCCTTCAAAGACAGCAAGTTAAAATTGTTTTTGTTGTCTTGTGTTTGTACCCCAGAGCCACATCCATCAATCACTATTATCATCCTCCTCCTCAGAGGTAACACAGGAACTGAGTACAGAGTGTTTAAAGGGATTGAAACAGGGAACAACTCTGTTTTTTTAGCATTTACATCCTATTATCTCTTTAGTTGAAGGGAAAAAAACGCAGATCTGAGTTCTAAAGGAGAGAAACGGTTTTGTTTTTTCTGCACAAAAGCAACACGACTGAGTGTGGCGGGTATGTGAAATCTACACTGGTGAAGCTAATTATGGCGTGTAGGATTCTGTTTTGGAAAAAGCACGCTGATTACCTCCTGAGGTTTTGTTCCTGTTGAGAGAGACAACTGTGCTCAGCAGCATTCCTGTCTCTGGTCCTGTGTAATGGCTTCATCATGCAGTCAATCAGCAGTCTTCATGCTGCAAAGAGAATGCATCAAAAAACTTTGTTTAGTCTGTTATGCACATTTTTTTTGTGTGAAAAAAAGATCTAAATCTTTGGTTTTTGATGTGCATGACAGTATACAGTATATTGCTCCTCACTAGGATGCCTCTGTTTGTTTATTCAATATATTACAAAGCTGTGCTTATTTTGAAGTGGCAGTATTGTGACCTTGAGCGTTGTGAGATATTCCAAACATTATTATTTTTGTTTCTGTTTTCCACACTGTAATTTGCATTCATTCACAGTTGCACAAGTGCACGGTTCAGACAAATAACAGTGGAGGTGTCTGCAGCGGGGACAGGTTGCCCACCAGCAGAGACACTGTTGGCTGCAGAGAAGCCATCCGACAGGGCACTGCTGGGCTACAAACTGTCAGGGAAATATATCTGCTGCAGGAGGCAAAGGCACACACACGCACACACATGCGTCTGAATTTCCTTTCACACATTCAGACCCATACTTAATTAATTGTAGCTCCCAGCCATTTGACAGTCACGCTGTGTGAGTGTATGTGCAGCTGGCCCAGTCACACTCCATTCACCACCCATCTGTCCATGTCAGGCTGGACTCCTCTTCCCTTTTTTCTTTTCTGCCTTTTTTTTTTTTTTCTTCCCTTGCACTCTCTTTGGGCAAATCGACACCACACAACCGCAGTGTGAACAATAAACTGTTGGCACGCGCTCTAATCAAGGTGATTTTTAATAATTAGCTGTTCGGAGCACGTGCGTAGGTGAGTGCAGCAGGAAAGTCGAAGCAGTAACTGAAGTAGAAAGTTTCAGATGGAACACGATGTTAAAGTATTGCAGGCGCGTGCAATAATTTTTATCCATTTCGCGGAACTGAAGACAAACCAAATAGATGGAATACGCCACAGAGTGCAAGTGAGACAGTCATCTGAGCATGCTTGTTTGTTTTCACCACTTCCTTTCTTGTGTTTTGTTGCTCTTTCCTGTATCAGCACAAAGTTAATTGGTTGCTCTTTCATGCAGACATGAGCATGAGTGGAGAGTTGAAGTCAAGCCGCTCCCGGGCAGCCACGAAGAGGGCCAGCAACACCACTTATGGGTGAGTGTTAGCCCCCCCCCCCCTGCACACACACAAGCATACGTACTTAGAGATAATCACACGTTGTGTTATTCGCTGCAGCTCCTTTATCTGTAACTCGACGGCTGCATCTCAGCTTTCCAATAAATGCAGCATTATTTGTTATTAGCTTCATACCTGCTGTGGGTATAAGCTGCTATTGATTTCAGCCAAAGGTGCCGCCTCCATCAGTCAATGTTTTAATCTATCTGTTGATGTAGTGCACGCGTGTGATTGGAGCCGATTGCTGTTTATTGCAGGCTGTGTGCAGAAGGGAGCGGAGGGCAGGTGGAACGATGACAGTGTGTGGGCTTGTTGGAATTTGTTCACGCTTTTATTAGTCTTAACTCCGTTCTACTCTCTGAGCTGGAACTTTTCCTCTGACTGCAGCTCTGTGGGCTTGAGCTCCTTCACCAATTTGAGCAGTGTCACTTTCAGCAGAGTCGGTGTCGAGCTGGAGTCGATTGTGATTTTCTAGTTGTTTTTTTTTGTCCTGCAGACGCAGTGGCGACTGTTTCCTGGCATGTTTTACATGAGTTTTCTTTTTAATAGGTGAAGCCAAAATATAATATGAGTAGATTTTTTAGATGAAACAAGATTTAAATAAATTATAGTTCAACTTTTTAAATGGGGGATTTTGTGAAAAAAGGTTTTGAACAAATACAACCCTAATTCCAACAAAGTTGGAACATTTTGTAAAACAAATGATTTGCAAATTCTTGTTAACCTGTATTCAATTGAATACATTACAAAAAGAAGACATTTAATGTTCAAATGGATAAACTTTATTGATTTTTTTTTATATTGACACTCAATAAGTGTTTGGTAACTGAGGATATCTTTCCCATTCTTGTTTGATGTTCACTCAATATTGGTTTCAGTCTTGCCACATATTTGAAAAGTTTCTTCCAGATTCTCTGAATCTTTTGATGATTTTATAGACCGTAGGTGATGAAATCTCTAAATTCTTTGCACTTGTACATTGATGTTATGCTTAAACTGTTGGACTATTTGCTTATGCAGTTGTTCACAAAGTGATGAACCTCTCCCCATCCTTGCTTGTCAATGACTGAGCCTTTCAGGGATGCTCCCTTTACACCCAATCATGAAACAACAGTTTTTTGAGTATTTCTCAACTGTCCCAATCTTGTGTTGGCCCTGTCAGCTATTTTGGGACGTGTTGCAGATATCAAATTCAAAATGAGTGAATATAAAATAATTAAAATAATATAGTGTATTCATTTGAACATCAAATATCTTCTCTTTGAGATGTCTTCAATCAAATATAGGTGGGAAAGGATTTGCAAATAATCTTATTCTGTTTATGTTTTACACAACATTGTTGACACATTTGTTTTTTACTCAATTAAAACGCTGCACTTGTCATGTCAGTCCATAATTTTCATGAGCTGCTTTGACATTTTTTAAAACTTGACGTCAGCATCTTGGCCCCGGTGGACCAGCTGTCAGCTCATCAGTATGGTCAGAAACTCATTTTATTTTTTCTGAAAGTGATTATTCAAATAGTGTTCTATGGTTAGAAATTATTTGTTCATAACCTTCAAAATATCTTCAAAAAGACCATGCTGATATTCAACCCAAAAATTTTTAAATGAACAAATATTAGCAGCTATTTCAGGACAAATTGCTTATCCCAAGATAAATTAGATATCATTACTTTTACTTCTGTGCAGCTGAGCCCTACATGAGTTTCCATTCAAAACTAAATACTAAACTAAATATAAATGTGTTTCCACTCAGGATAGTCACAAAACATCCAGGATAATGTCATATTATGGCAAGAGATGTATGTGTTATGAGTCATATTTAATATAGTTTATACCCAGCATGCCCTTGTCCTCACTGAGCTTGTTCATAACCCAGATCTTTGTTTGCTCCCTCTGACCTTACCCACAAAGATTATTCATCCAACCCCCCATGTTGTTATTCAACAGTGTGCATCAATGAATTAATGAGGTTAGTCATACAGCACAACACACATGCATGCACCCAGTGACTAACCACTGACAGAAAACACCTGAGGTTTCAGCCCTGCGTGGTCTGATATGGTCATTTTTTAAATAATCAAATAATGCCTAAAGCAAATTCCAACAGTTAAGTTGATAATTATCTTTTGCTGCCATAAAAGGCAGACAGTCACGCAATTGCTTGTGTGTGTTTGTGTGTATTTGTGTAGGAGTGGGAGTGGATGTCTGGTAGTTAACAAAATACCCCCATCAATGAAACTAACTAATTAAAAAAAACAACTAACTAAACTAAGATGGCTGCCACAGATAACCACAGAAGAGGATTAGGGAGCAAAAAAAAAAAAAAATCCTTCTGTCTTTTTACTAAGATTTCCACGAATAAAGTCAGAATTTTGATTTTTTTTTCTCAGAATTCTAAGATTAAAGTCAGAACTCGGGACAAAAATAATCATTTTTTTGCTTTTCCGTAGATAACTGAATTTAGCAAACTGTACTGTATCAAAATTTGCTCTGGTGTAGCTGAGTGTTATCCCCAACACAGTTTAATGAGACTATTTATAGATCACAAGATCTTTATTTCAAACTATGATTTGCAATGTTTTGCTGATAATTTTAATTTCTTATTAGGAAATGTGTTTTTTTAGTCCCTTGTCAGATTCTTGGCCCAATCCAACTTTCTGCTTCTTTATTATGTTTCTGTTTTCACATTATTTAAAGGGGCGATGTTATGTGCTTTCCAAGCCTATATTCCAAATTTATACTAAAATAAAGTAACTATGTCAAA
>JARVGW010000322.1:4359827-4382416 GCA_031762495.1 Anablepsoides rubrolineatus
CTGGTTTAGATCATTGTTATTTATAAATTATATATTTTTTTCTGGTATATATCGGCTGTTTTACATGATTGTTGAATGAAATTAACATAGTTATTAATTTACTGTAAAAACATGACCGATAATTTGTGACGCCTGTTTGACGCCAGTTTTCGCTCCTCCATGCTGTCACAGACGCTACCAGTGTACGGTATGGGCGGGGTTCAGTCTAGTGCTATTTAAGTCTATGGTCTATGCAGATCCATTTCGCATGATGTCTTTGCAAACTACAAGTTCACTCAGGGCGTTGTGTTCGCTGATGACACCTTGATGTCTGAGGGATTTGTGAATACAGAAACATATTGACGTTTGTGTGTACAAAGACCTCACAGACCCATAATGGATTGCTCCATACATATTTTTCTGTAGGTTTTTCACTTCATTCATTCAGCAGAGCTACACTCTATATATGCTCCACAAGCTAATATCTGCTAATCAGTTCAATAAATAACAGTGATTACATCGACTTTATAAGCTTGTTTTAATTTTTAACTATTATATTATTAGCTTCAGTTCTGCTCAGATCACATTGAGCTAAATAAAATCAAATCTGCTGACTTGTGTTGTGAAATGAGACGTTTTTCTGTTTATCTTCTGTTAATAAATCCATAACACAAACAGCTTTTCTGTCATTATTTAAAACATTAAATAGATTATATAAACTATAAAATATGAATAATAATATTAATCATAGTTTTAATGATTTCTACATCGTCAGTCCTTTTTTTCTGCTCTGTCACCAACATGTACAGTAATGGTAAATCCAGACTCGTGAGTGTTTTGAGTTAGCTTCTACAGCCGATCACACGGTCACATGGTCTCTGAGCACTCCAGTTGTTATATATAACCTTCATGCATTATCATAACATGGCACAATGCTAACTGTATTAGCTTTACTGTTGCATCTTCATTTTTAAAAACTTTTTCACATCTTTGTCAGGATCATAAAAAGGCGGCGTAACTTACCACAGGGATATGAAGCTTGCTGAGAGGCTTGCCATCCAGCAGATAAGAGCCGGTGTAGGTCACATACTCGGCGTAACACTGCGGCGCCTGCGGGGTGATGTAGCACAGAATCTTTCTCTTCTCCTCGATCTTCTTCCTGATCTGCAGATACTCAAAGTAAGGGTTGGATCGGTCGCTGTGGTAAGGCTCGATCTCGTCCAGCTTGATGGCGTTAACAACCACAGCCAAGGTCTGTTGAATCATCTCCCTGGTCTGCTGCATGGCCGTGTTTACGAGCTGGACCTGGACCTGCTGCCCGGTGGTGCGGTGGAATTTCCTCTTGCGTGGGTGCTGGGTCGAGTCCTCCTCATCCACGGAGAGGGGGCGGCCTTTTGTCGTCTTACCGACGACTGCCGACGTGGGCAGAGAAGACAGTACATTCACCGCTGGAGGGGTAGTAGTGGGAACGTTCAGCCCGGAGTCTTTTTCTTTCTTTGGAGACGACGAGGAAGACACTGAGTTGGGTGTCGGGGTTCTTGTTGGGATGGGGTTAATGCTCACCACTGGACTGTTCATCACAGCAGTGGCTGCAGTTGATGAGGTGATGATGCTGGAGGTAGGAGGGACAGCAGAGGGATTGTTCTTGGCGCGATTGCGAGTAATCCTTTGAGGGATTTCCTCCACTTTCTTGGGGACATCTACGATGGTGGGCACCGTTGTTGGGAGGATGGGCATTAGCTTTGACGGGGATTCCTGAGTGTCTGGAAGCTCCACCGTGCTGGAGAGAGTGACTGCCACGGAGAGATGAGAAAGAGGACTGCATGACATGCATTCTGCTTTAGCGTCAAGCACCTCATTGTGCCTCACTTCTGGTTTTGCGACAGACATGGAGTCTAGCGGTACCGGCATCGACTCGGTGAAGGAATGGAACTGGGATATGTGATGTTGCTGACTGGCATCTAGTTTCACAGGTGAATACAGCAAGTTGGGATCTGACTCTTCCTGTATTTCATACGTTAATGGTCTATCTAAAATGCTGCTGTGTTGCGGATTAAGAGATAAACAGCTGTTGGTGGGCACACTTTGAAGCTCAGGGTCCAACTCCTGCTGGTAGGTGGTATGTGGTGACGGAACAACAAAGTCTTGTCCGGTAGATTCCCCCAAACAAAGGTCTCCAGCAGGGCATGGAGTCTTCGTCAGGGTTGGTAGGTCCACTTCTATTATGTCTGGTTTATCTCTGCCGATGGTGTGTCTAATGTGGGTGGACACGGTCTTGCTGTGGTCAGATAGTTCAGGGTCTCGAGGGTCAGTTTCGTCTGCCTTGTCTGGTAATGGTAGGTCAGGTAAAGAAAATGGCCCCAGGTCATCAAGTTCATCTGGATCGGTGGAGAATTGACCTGCCCAGGGGACCACAGGCGCAGGGCCCCCAGTTGGAGAAAGGTGATCCATAGGGGCAGTGAAGCTCTGTGTGTTCATTCTGCTGTCAGGCTCTTCACAGTCTGTGTCCATTTGGTGGCTATTTTCTATGACAGGTTTGCTGCAGTCATGGAAGAAAGAGTCCAGCCTATTGGAGGATGATGAGGTATTTAAATAGTCAGGTTCCTCCTCATCCAGAGCCATCTCAGGCCTCTCAGGAGAGGGAATGTCCTCCACAGCTTCCTTCTGCTCATCAGAGTCCTCGATGTCGTCTTTGTCCCACCTGTTCCAGTTGTCGTAAGAGACAGCGGGGTGTACCAACGGGGGCTGCATTTCATTGTCAGAATGAGAGTAAGGACTGGTTATTTTAGAGACGGCGGCCTCGATCTCCCCACGTGCAGCTTTAATGTCCATTTCAGTGTTCCAACCCATGTTGTCAAAACAGCCGTCCACGTGGTTCAGTTCAATGTGTGCCGAAGACAGCTGGTGGTCCTCTGCCTCCTGTCGATTCGGAGACTCTGGAGGCCAGCTCTTCCTTAGAGAGTCCTCAACTTGAGGGGAGAAGGAACACAAGTTTCTTATTGGTTCTGGCTCCTCCACTGCACAACAATCACCATCAGTCCTCTCATCCATATCAGCTTCTTCCTCCTCCTCCTCCTCTTCCTGCTCCTCTTCTTCCTCCTCCTCTTCTTCTTCTTCCTCCTCCTCCTCCTCCTCCTCTTCTCCCTCCTGCTCTTTTGTGACACAGGGAAGATCAGGCAGGTTAGGCTCGCTGTGGTTCGGCTCGGAGATGTCGTCGATATCCAGGGGTGGCAAAGCGGCAGGGGCTGGGGTTGGTGGTGCAGCAATGTCAAAGCACGGCTCTTGGGGATCTGGTCTGTGAACTGGCGTCGAAGGTTTGGGTAGAAAACTGTTGTACACGCTTTCAGGAAGGTCCTCTGCGACACAAAGAGTCGTTGCCATCCCGTCTGGTGTTAGATGGGGTATATCATGGTGAGGAGACAACATCCTCATTGGAGGGAAATAGTGTGGCACGCTCTCCAACCTATTCACAGTTACTGATTTGTCCTCCAAGGGCTGGGAAGATGACAGATCAAAATCAGCTACTGGATCACTCTGCTGTCGAAAAGACATATCGGACTCGGCTTTGAACTCCTTCTCTAAGGGTCTGCGGGCGTCTGGTGATGCAGAACGGCTGATGAGCGGCAGCTGCAGGTTCTTTGCAGGGGTAGGGCAGGTACCCTCCTGGAAACTCTGGGAGTTCGAGTACCTGCTTGGATGTACACAGACAAAAGAAAATAAATAAATAATGCACACTGAATACAGCACAATATCTTCAAATTAACCTGAACTTAGTGCTGGGCGGTATACCGTTTTGTACCGAAAACAGTTTTTTATTTTTGTTATGATATGAATTTTCTGAATACCGGACATACAAGTTCAAATAGCCTGAACACGTTCGGAAGGTTTACCGGGAGACACTTTTCCTCGCGGCACCGCTTATAGCATGCTTATGTTATTGTTGGAGCAGCTTGTTTGAGTAAAGTTTTAAAAAAATCCCGTTTTCACCATCGCTGAATGTAAACAACTCTTTAGTGACGTGAATGGTTAGATTTAATGCGCAACGTTATAATGGAGACGTTATGCATGAAGACGACTTTAACATGCAACTTTAAAAGCCCGGGGGAAGTAGTTTTGTAGTAGAGCTGAGTTGACTGATGTGCAAGGTGAGTCATCCTTTTAAGTTTTATTAACACACAACGATAGACCCGATAATGATCTTTTCTCAACCCTTCACGATTGGACCAAAATGCATGATTACTGTCTACAACCAGGCAAAGAAGAAAAGACGTATAAGAGGAGGGAAACAGTAATACAGAGGTACAGCAAAAGAAAAAAGTCAATAAGCAACATTTGTAAATTTTATTATCAGCTGCGCTGTGATGAAAAAATAAATACCGTGAAATACCGTGAAACTGGTGTAGTTGTTGAAAATAGCATGATATAAAATTTAGGTCATACCGCCCAGCTTTACCTGAACTGTAACCTAGGTTTGCAGGGTTTAAAAATCTTACCTTTCAAAGACTGATGGGGAGCAGGCATTCATTGACATAGCCATGGCTGAGGAGTTTTGGCAGTCCAGCGCATCCAGTATGATTTCAGGGTAATCCTCTGGACTGCAGGACGGGGTCCGCGGTGTCTGCATTACATCCTCAAAGCTGGGGCAGGAGATGACAGATGTTGGCGTGGGGACACCTGTTGGTCTGTTTTGATCTGGTCTTGGAGAAGCTGGGAGGTTCTCTTTCATTTGGTGTCCTGCCATCCAGTCTTTCGTGTTCTGGCCGTCACTAGGTTGGAACTTCCTCCCTGGAGACATCATCTGAGTTGGGAGGCCCACATCCTTCAGCTTCTTCTCCTTGAGACCAGAATCCAAGTTGTTGGATTTCTTCGATGACAGCTCGCTGCGGTTTTTTCGTACCTCCTCTGCCGACTTGGCTTTGTCTTTGAGTTTAGGGTCCCCTGTTTTGGGTCTCAGCCTCTCCATTTGCTTCATCTTTTCTTTTTGTTTCTTTAATCTCACTCCGATTTCCTGATCCTTTTGACTTAGCATCTGACCAAAACTTGTCAGCTGACTATCATCATCCACCAAAAGCTTTTCACGTGGACGATTGTCTTTCCGTGCAGTGTCTTTGGACAGAGTGAGCTTTTCGTTTTCATCCTTAGCCTTAGATTTACTGTGATCCATTCTGTTGTCTTTGTCCAAAATGTCTCGATTTCTGTCTTTTTTCAAATCAAATTTAGGACTTTGCTCTTTTGACCGGTCTTTCAGAACAGAGAACTGGGGGCTATCTTTCAAGCCTGACTTCACATCCTCTCTAGAGTGTTTAAATGACCCAAAGCCATCTATGTATTTATTCTTTTCCTCCTTCAGTTTGTCTTTATGTTTCTCCTTCTTCTTTTTGTCTTTCATCCTGTCGCTAATGATGCCGGTTGCTTTCTCTTTGTCCTTTTTGGACATCTCTTTCTCAAATTCCAACGTTTTGTTGTAGTCGTCTTCGCCGTCCCCTTTACCCCCCAATGGAAATGTGTAAGGGTCAGCCTCAAGGGGCATGGACTCTTTCTCAAAAGGTAGACTTTCTCTGCGATTGTAGGACTCTCGTTTCTCTCCTTTGTCCTTTTTGACTTTTTCTTTCTCCTTGTCGTGGCTCTTTTTGGATGACGAGGAGGAGGAATGCCGATGCCTTTCTTTATCTCTGAATCTGTCCTGCGGCGTAGATATGGACAGGGAGTCTCTTCTGTCCTCAGAGATATCATTAAGGTTGATGGAGTCATAGTAACTGGTGAGGATTGGCTCGTGACCTCGGTCAGTGAAGCTATCCGAGGAGATGTCGCTGTTCTTGTCATTGGAGTCATCCTTGTAGTCGTTCATAGCTTCCTCCTCTAGTTTTTCCAAAAGGGACTTTTCATTCTCACCACTACCTTTAGAGGGCTTCCGTTCTTTAGAATGGTCTTGCTTGTCTTTATATTTGCTTTTTGTCTTTTCTTCACTCGTGTCCCTTTTGTCCAGCAACTTCTGCTTATTTTTCTTGTCTTGGTTCGAGTCCACTGAGGATCTGTCTTTCCTCTCCTTGTATTTTGAGTCAGCTGAGTCCTTCTTGTCCTTGTTGTGTTTCTCCAGGGAGCCTTTCCGCTCTTTTCCCATGTCAAATGCCGTCTTATCCTTCTTCTTCTCCTTGTAATCCTTGTCTTTTGCTTTTTCCGTGTTATGTTTAGCCTCTGTGGAAGATTTTCTTATTTTTTCAGAGGGGAAGTGATCCAGATCATCCTGATCAGGAGTCAAGTCTTTTCTGATGGTGCCCGACCCAAGCACAACGCCACTGTTGTAGCTGTCCTCGTCCTCGTCGCTTTCATCTGTGAATATGTCGGCGATTTTGTACCATGTTTTTTCCCTGATTTTTTCTGTTTTCTTTTCCTCTTTCTTTATCTCAAGGAAATCTTTTTCCCTCTCAGCATGTTTATCTTGAGAGGCCTTCTCCTTCTTATCCTTTGTCAATTCTGAAGACACCTTTCGGTCCTTGTCTTTGCCATGAGAGTCTTTGTGTTTGTCTTTGGCTCCCTCCTTCTTGTCTTTGGTGCCTCGGTCCTCATCTTTTTCCTTGACGGCTTTCTCTGTGAAGTTCCGCTCGCTCTTTTCATGATCAGCTCCTCTGTCTTTAGATTTTTCTTTGTATTTGTCGACTTTTGTCTTTTCTCGTTTTTCCACTCCGTCACTTTTCTTTTCTTTCTCCTTTCCAGAGTGATTTCTTTCTCTGATGTCGCAAAGTTTTCCAGCGGGATCTATGTCTTTGAAGAAGCTGTCGTTGCCGTATTCGTCTCCGATCGACTCCTGCTTGATTTTCAGATCTTTTCTGTCCTTCACACTTTCGTATGAATCTTTACGGTCTCTACTACTGTCCAAGGACTCCTTGTCTTTTTTGTCTTTGACCGTTTCCGTGGACTCCTTTCGCTTTTTGTCTTTCTCAACGGAGTGGCCGGAGTTCAGTTTTGTTTTTTCAGACCAGTCTTTTTTCTTTTCGTTTGTTTTTTCCGAAGAGTCTTTTTCTTTCTTTTTGGAGCTGACTTCTTTCTCTGATTTTTTGTCACTGTGCTCTGCTCTCTTGTCCTTGACTTTGTTTTCTTTTCTCCTCGTCTCCTCTTTAACAGTCTCAACAATTAGCTTAACGGTGTTGTTGGATTTATATTCCTTGATTTCTTTGACATGAGCGTCCCAGCTATCGTCTCCACAGATGGAAGAATCGGAGGACATCTCAGAGCCCCACCTGTCGTGATGGTCATCTGACGCACTGAGCTTCGTGTCCTCGAGGCTGAGAAACCGATTGTTAACATCGTAGCCTTCATGCTCAGGCTCTTCCTTCAGCGCTTTGTCTTTTTTATATTTCTCTTTCTCCTCCTTGATGGTTTTCTCTTTGTCCACCTTAAGATGTTTCTCTTCCTTCAGCTCACTTTTTCTGTCTGCTTTAGAGGAGGATTTCTCCTTGGACTTCTTCTTTTTCTCCTCTTTGTGAGCCTTTTGTTTATCTTCCTTGGCTTTCTCCTTCTCTTTGAAATTTCTTTCCTTGTCAGATTTTATAGACTTGTCCCTCTCCTCTTTATTTGTCTTGTCCTTGGTGGTGTCCCTTGCTTTCTTATTTTTCTCTTCTTTTGCTGTTCTGTGCAGATCCTTTCCAGATGACCAATCCTTATCCTCAGACTTGGCTTTAGAAAGCCTATCGTCCTTTTTCGAATGGTCTTTCTCGTGTTTGGATAATTTGATTTTACTCTCAGACGCAGATTCAGACTCAACAATTAAATTCTTTTGCCGCGAATCATCAAAGTCAAAAGAATAGCTCTTGACAAACTTCTCATTCATATCTTGATTAAGCACCAGACTGGGAGCGTTGTCCTTTTCCTTACTTTTATGCTTGTGCTTTACTTTATGCTTTTTAATCACTTTTCCATCTCCATCAGTTTTGGAGATGGCGCTCTCTGCAGTGGAGTTTTTATAGAGCTCTGAATTTTTCTTGTCTACAGTGTTACTGTGTGCGTTGTTCTTCTTCTTGTTCTCCTGCGCTTTTCTCTTAATTTGCTTTATTGACTCAATACTCGAATCAGCGGAAGAGTACTCGGACTCACTGGACAGTCTTGTTCTGACAGAATCCGAGAGAGAACTGACGTCCGACCACGTAGGAGACGACACCGTCTTCCAGCCATCTGTCCTCCACTGCTTCGGATGCTGCTCTGCTAACGACGGCGTTTGTTTCTGAGAGTTCAAGTTTCCGTGCGAGGAAGAGGAGGTTGCGTTAAAGCGAGAGGATTCTTTAAGGTTCATTGACGAGGAGTCCTTTAAATTGTTTGAGTCCTTATCGTCCTCGCTCTCTAGATCCGCGCTGTCGGAGTCAGACGTACAGAATTTGTCGTTGACTTTACCGAACCGGACTTCTTTACTGACATTGTTTTTACTCTCCTTCTTTCGCTTCTTTTTCACTTTATTTTTGTCTTTTTGTTGTTTAGAGCTCATGCTGCCAGAGTCTCTAGTCTTGGTGTTTGTTTGCTGGGCTTGTTGCCGTGGCGTGGGCGCAGGTGTGAAACACAACGTCCTATCATCCTCGTCTGAACTGTTACTGTCAGAGATGATCCGCCTGACAGCTTTCTTTGGTGTGAGCGAGTTGCTTTTGGAATAGGTTTTTACCTCCATCTTGGGTATAGAGATGAAGCTGTTGGTTTTACTAACTGGGTCCTTTCGGAAGTCCTTTTTCAAGAGGTGTTTATCGTCGACGGGAGGCACTCGCTCCTCCTCGTCGTCCTCATCGAACTCGTATTCATCTTTGACAGGTGTGACAACAGATTTCGGAGGGTCTGCCAGCTTTCCTTTCAACTTCAAACCCTTCTCGAACTCAGAGTCTGTGTTATTGCCGTCTACGGAGCTCGAGGGGGCAAACGAAGGGGCGTCCTCCTCCTCAGAAGATTCTGTGAAACACAGGCCACAATCAAAACACAATTCAACAATTTATAATGGTGAGCTAATAAAATGACTCAAGATATTAAGTATTACAAACCTGATGAGCTCTCGTCACTTGAGGTGTACGTGCCTTTCCCCAGCAACAGATTCAGCATAGTTGGAGAGCTGGCAACCTTCAGCGGCGTTTCACCTCTTCGGTTGCTTTGACGTGGGTCCCCTCCATAACGTAAAAGTAGTTTAACCACCTGAAATACATAGAAATTAAATATTTAACTGAAGTCACTTCTAACTTAACGTTTTCTCACATATTTTGGGGTTTAGAGAAAAGTTCTTTATTGTAGGAGTATTGAATGAGCCCAACGCAAAAATTGTTAGAATTAAAGACAAGTAAAAAAGAAAATTGGGTTTTTACTATGCAAAGAAATTCTGAAAGCCTAATTATTTTTAGGGCTGAGGTATAAATAATGTGTTTTAAAGTGCCTGTGACATGCCTATCCTTCAAATAAATCTTTATACTTAATAAAATTGGCATAGTACACATGATTTTACCCATTTTGTTACATAACTGGCCTATTTTCTTTTAAATTTGGCTCAGCCAAAGTGAAACAGGAAGTGACATCAAAGGAGAACTCATTTTTTAAATTAACTCGCAGGTCCCTGTTTATTAAAACTAAATTATTTAAACTTTTAACTGATCTTCATCTCTCTTTGAAACTCAAAATAATCTAAAGAAACATCAGATTCTTCTCTACAGTCTGTGTTGTTAGCTTTTGTAACAACCCTCTGTTTACATGCCGACATTCCCCTTTGACATCACTTCCTGGTTCTTCACATGTCAATATCTCAACAACTGTTCATCTCAGTGACGTGAAATTTGTTTTGCAACTTGTTATCAATGTTATCTTTCCAAAAATGCATTAATGTTTATTACAAAAATTTGATGTCACAGGCACTTTAAGATTTTGCTTATTTGTTTTATTTTTTTCCTGGTAAACAGAGATGTGTATAAAAAGAGTTTAAGTCGGCGACTGCTTCGGCCTACATTTATTTACTGTTATTTAACCAGGCAAATCCCACTGAGATCTGCCATCTCTTTTTCAAGGAAGCCTGGGTCTGAAGGCAATCTATTGTACATGTTTTTAGGGGTGGGGGAAACCGGAGTACCTGGAGAAAACCCAGACAAGCACGAGGAGAACATGTAAACTCCTTTCCTTTATCTCTTTTCTTCATCTGGATCTGGGCTATACGTATGGCTAAAGTGTCTTTAATAAATGCTCAACTTTTAAAATTAAATGTGCTTTCTATTCTTTTTAAGCTTGATTGAATTTAGCTGCAAACTGGCTTTGCCTCAGGTTTACCTTGAAATGTCCGTTGTTGGATGCATCGTGCAGAGGAGTGTCATCGTCCAGACCCTTGGTGTTGACTTCAGCTCCGGCTGCCAGCAGCTGCTTGGCCACATCGTAATATCCCCTGTTGCACGCCTCATGCAATGCAGTCCAGCCTAGAGACAAAAAGGATTGTGGTCTCTGAAGCATAGACTTTATTTGTATGAATGCATGCTACTGCATTTATAAAGTATAGGATTGTTTAAAAAAAAAAAGAAAACAAGCTCACCTGCAAAGTCTTTTACATTCACATCAGCTCCCTCATTGATGAGCTCCTTGATGCGGCGCACCTCTCCACGAATTGCTGCTCTGTGCAGTCGAGTCTCCCCTCTTTCATTTCTTTTATTTACTTTGTCTTTGGTTTTAGATGCAGAGTTTGGCGTTCCCTTCTGACCCAGACAGGACTGTGACTGATGCTTTGGTGTTGTGTCTGCAGGAAGAAGACACAAGTTTCACTCAACACCACAACAGTCTCTTGTGGGAGATTTTTCATGAATGTTTGTCATCATTTCTCCTTTGCTGTAAAACAATGTGTGTTTAAGCTGGCTAAAGCCACAAGGGGGCAATCACACTCCACCATTCAGCAGCAGTGTGACTGGACCTACTTTACTCCAGCCTTTTTCCTTCACATTTGCAAGATTAAACTCAACCCTTTATCACATTTACATTATTGAGTTTATTCAGCCATTGTCCCAAATGATATTTGAAACACATTCACTTAATCCAAGTCCATTGCTCCAGGCATACACTGAGGAATTAACATATAAATAAAAGTGTCCTTGCACCCAGTCACACTAATTTCATTCCATCGAAAATGTCAACACCACAACCTAAAAGTTGCGACAATAATGTTAATACAAACATTTAATACATTTCCAGACATATTATTTACCAAAACTCTGAGTGAAAATAATTATCTCAGATCTAAAAGGACACTGGGTAGCAAGTAAACAACATGCAACTACTTGCATGTTTTTTGCATTTTACTGTCAGCTGAGATTTGGTTCAAAATCTGAGATTGCACCATCGTTCCAGAGTAACGCAACACCAAGTTTCATTTCCGTACATGCTTCATTTAAAAACATTACATGCACTAACATATTAATGCTGCCGTAGACCTGTCCCTCCCAACATAGCTTTCAATCATGGCTGTATTATTTACTACTCAATACACAGAAGAGATATTTTCCAGGCTGAAGAAGTGTCAAGCAAAACGTTCAAGATCTACACTGTAAACAAAAACAACAACAAAAAAAAACCCAAACTGACTCATCCCCATCTGGTTCACTTATCATACTGTTCTCCCACAAACAGTGTCTACATATAAAGCTCCATCCCCGTCTCTTTTTTTTCCCTCCTGCTACCGGTCAGAAGAAGACGTGGCCTAAATGATAAGCACGCACCTGGACTGTTGACGGACTTCGCAGCTGTCATTTGCATGAGCAAGGCCACCTGCTGCCGCTCGGAGACGGGGTACCCGGTCCGGATCCCTGGCATCCCCATCCCAAACGGCTTCCGGGTGTTAGTGGGCTCCTTTTTAATGCGCTTCCTCTCTGGACCTGGTTTCTCTGTGACAAGATTAAGAACAGAGAAGCAAATTAGTTCAATTTATTGGGCTGCACATGTATATGTACATACTCAAATTTAATGTAATGTTTACTGGACCTTGTGGAGAGGATAAAATATGTAAATGTTAGAGCTGCAACAACAAAAGACCTTAAATAAAAGTGTGTATCATGTTTGCAACTGTCCATGAGGGTTTTATAAAGATACGGCACCCAGGAAATACCCCAACAAAGGTTGTGTGCGAAACAAACTGAATTATCTTCTTTGGTCAAACCTAATAGCAACAAATAAAACACTTAAGACATATAAAGGAAAGCCAGTTTTGCTTCATCTGATATGCGGTTCTAAAAAAAAAAGAAGAAATTCCACAGATTACATCATTAAATAAATAAGTGCTACTCAAACTTTGCAAATGCATGTTTTTTCCTGATATGATTATGTGCATCAAATAGATTATTTTTACTGTGCCTCAGCCAGAAGAAAAAAAACAAAACAAATCTCTGTTGAACGTTTGTTATTGCGTCTGAAGAGAACTGCAGTTACAGCCTCTGCAGCTCTCTGCCTGACACAAACAAAAGACAACCTAGAATTAACATTTTTATATTTTTTTCTCCCAGTAAATGCAGTAAAGTCTGCACCAAAATAATAGTTCAAGCTTTCTATTTGATCAATTTAAAATGCAGAAAATTCCTGTTTCCCACCCATGTATAGCTTTGTCTTTGATAGATTAAATGGATTGTACCAGAAACCTAACAAACAAATAAAAGTGATTCCAAATACATTGTGAAAATGGAGGTAGCAAAATGAAAGAAAGAGATGAAACTAAGGCAGCTTTGTTGGTCTTAAACTCACGCAGGTAATGTTTGCTTCTGGAATTTTAGTTGAAAATACTGAAATTCCAGCCTCTAACAGTCTATGTGGAGCGTGATCATAGCGTCCAAGTAAGTTTGAGAATAAATACAAGCAGAAAATAATTTGACTCCCTGCATTATTCAGGTGTGTTAGACAGACTTCAGGAAATTCAATTTAGCCCAATTTCACTGGGGCTAAAATGTTTACGAGTGTTTTAAAAGCACAGTTAATGTCAGACTGTTGCATTAATTTGATTCTTTCCAACGTCATCCAAACACACTGAATGCTTTTAGCGGTCCGTATATTCACTTCCAGTTTCCCTCCATTTTTGACAGCAAAACTAGTGAGCTGCAGGTTTGCTCACCAATTTCTAACTTAGCAGATTTGTCAATGTATTAAAATAATTACTATAACAAAAATGTTGTTGTTGTGTTTCACATTTAAATCCTTCAGTTTGGTTCATATGTGTGTGTGAACTGCAATACTTTGCTCTGAATTCCTTATTGTAACTCCACAAGCCCTGCCCCTTTTCTGTGGCGTGTCTTAGATAAACTCCTTTTGATGCTGTCTCTTTAAATTAAACGAAGCACTTCACACCCAGAAGGTGTGTTGTAAATAACTGGATGTAATAGTCCAGAAAACGTCTTAAAAATAGAGAAAACTGAACGGGTTGAAAGATCCAAGCAGAATAGAAAGATATCTAAACAGCACAGAGAGAAACTAAATTAGACTTTTCTACAGTCTAGAGACTCAAAGTACACAACAAAATGTATTTATGGCTAATAAAAGGGGATTTTCCATGATATGTCCCCTAAGAGTAATCACCAGTGCAGCACATGTAAACTAAATTTCTCTGTTGGACATTCCTTTCAAAAAACTAAAACTGAAAGTATTCCTCAGTCTAAAACGCTGGCACGGTGGGTGATATGGATTCCTTCAAGGAATGCCAAGCCTTTTAGCAGCTACTTTTAATCAGCTCACATTTCTATTCACACACCGAAACAACAAAAACAAAAATGTAAACATGACAGCGTTTTTATCTGTATTTAAAGGTGTTAAAATTCAACATAAGAGGTCACAAGACAAAGAAAAACAAAAGTTAAAAGCTTACACTGCCTTAGATGTGCAAGTCCACCCAGTATTAAATAGTGCTGTGATTAATCATGTTTTTAAAATAGCTCACATTTTACTCATAGCTTCCTAATGTATGTACACTTTACATTCTTTTCAATTAGATTTGCATAAAAACAAACTGCACACTCACGCACATACTGTAGGTGCAGCTTAGTGTGTGAGAGGTTTGTAGGCAGCAGTGTGGGTCACTTTGGTGTCATTACCCAGCAGCCCCCGAGGAACAGAAGGGCCAACAGGCAGTGTTTATGTCTGTCTGTCTCCAGGCCAATCAGCCAAAATCGTGAAGAGAGGAAAAAAGAGGGTGTGACTTGGCAGAAATGTTATTACGAAATAGCTGGTGTATATTTCAATTCAACGTGGCCTTGCCAAGGTCACCACCAAGGGTTAGTGGAGACATGGTGCTACTGGACAAAAGCAGCTGCTCCACAAAGACACACCCAGCAATTATTTTCAGTGGCAACATACCATCTGATGACCCATGAACAGGGTAAAACTACATGAGTGTAAGACTTCATCATTCAGGGAGAAACAACTGCCAACGGCAAGCTCTTACACCATGATGGCCTTCAACAACACAAAGAAAAACATTTAAACAGAATATTTGAATGTGTGTGCAGACTGCAGCAGCGGATGTACACAACCCTGATTTCTGTGGGGACTTGTCTATCTCTAAGACTGGATGCAAAGCTCGAGGCCACAAACACACAGTACGGCAAGAGGTGAACACCGAAAACATCAAGCTTCCTGTGCCTAAAGAATTTCCAGGAAACTATTTTTCCAGTCACATGTACAGAGAAGATAAACTTTCACCAAACATCTGTGAACACTTACAGCTAATGTGCCCTTCAGCACTCTTTGATACACTCTCACGTTCTCCAAAGCATTCACCATTTAGAAACATTCCTTCTGTAAAAACAGCAGGGACCACAAAAGTAGTCCAACATGTTTTTTCTCTGCAGCAGAAAAGAGAAACTGCTAAGCTAGCTTTTCCATGCTATGTTTACAAGGCAAGTCTGATGTAGTCCTGCAGAGAAGTGCAGTTAAACAAAATAAAGTGGAAGCTTTTCATAAATATCCGTAAGTGTGGTCAGGGGTGGAAAACATTACATTAGTTTAAAATGGTCAAACGATATTATCATTTATCGTAATAATTTCAGAGACAATATATCTTCCAGCAAAATTTGTTATTGTGACCGGATTAGTCTCAAACTAACTTAACATCAACTAGGCCACAATAACAGAAAATGCAAAGATGTATCAGTTATACAGCAATAAAGACTGAAGACAAATGAGACAGATTAATAAATTTAGAATTGTCTGTAGCAAATTTTAGAACAATATCCGTAAAATGTATATAGATGCATTTGTATTGGCTAATATCAATTAGTTGTGGAAGCAATCTTGAATGGGGTTGACTAAAAGGTAGGGATGCACTGATATGAAAATTTCATGGGTATTATGGCCGATAACCGATATTACACAAACACACAAATTAAAATATACATAAACGCACAAACACACTTGGGTCTGTTTTGGATACAGTAAATAAACGACCAGACCTCTGACATGGCTCCCTACTTCAGTTATTCCTGGCTGTGCAGCATCAATATCACTATCATGATCAAACAAATGCCGCTCAACCAACCATCTCTCCTACCAAAACAGAAACTAAAGCTAAAAATTGGGAAATCAATATCGGATGTTAATATCGGCATAGTTTTACATATCGGACTGATATCAATATTCTAAAAAAAATGACAAATATTGGCCAATACCAATATTAATGCCGATATATCGTGCATCCGTACTAAAAGGTAATCAGTTGTAGATGTATATACAATGATTACTTTTCTGCAAGTTTCAATAAAATTCACAGAATTGTTCATGAGATATTTTGGTAGCAGATACACCAGCGTGCAAACACACATGCACAACGTGATTGTCCGCCTTCATTCTTTCTGTAGCGGGCGAAAATTACCTCCAACACATCACATTACAGTGCCCATGGTTCCATTACCTTTCTGCTGAATATCCAGGGAACACTGCTTTTATGTGTCTCAGTAAAATGATATTACACAGCTTTAAGACAGGGTTGAAACCTTACTCTCCTTGTTCCTTGAAACTTGAATAACAAGATAAGAGAAAGGGAGAGTAGATGAGAAACGCAAGCTAGGTAGGGACAGACACCCCGTGAATAGACCGCCTACCTAAGCCAAAGGAAGGGAAACACATCAAACACAAATATCAGGTTTAAAAAAAAGACAAACGTTTTTAACTGGCAGACAAACAATACTATAGGGTGGCAAATGCCAAAACAAAAAACAAACAAAAAAAAGATTGTCTAATTCGGTTAGCCAACAGATACAATAACAAGTAAAACCACTCTAACCAGCCTGACCAGGTACGTTAGATCGTTGAATGTGAGGGAAACGTGTCGTGTTTGGGGAGTTGCATAAACAGGAAGTTAAAAGAGAAGGGGCAGGAAATGGCCAACAGGATGTTTTCTCAATGCAAGAGAAAGCCCAACACAGACGTTTAGTGACATGCAAGATGCTCCGGCTTTTCTAACTCGTCAAGTTTATTATTTCAATCAGCTGCGCTCGATGATGAAATCATTTGGGCTTTATTTATTTTGGACCAACTAGGAGTCTGGAACAAAGAGACACATCTGTGTTACAATCACTCAGGGGAAAAAAATGAGGTTTGCACTGGAAATTTGTGTATACTGCTGTGGAAGAGGCAAAAAAAAAACAAAACAGAATCAACAGTGATATTAGTAGTGTGAAATAATATTAGTTAGATTGTGTTTTAAACATACAGTTTCCTCCCTAAATGTTGTGAAACTGTTTACTCAAAGTTATATAATCTAAATTTATTTATTACTCAGATACGTTTCTTTAGGAATGACCAAACCGTAGGCACTTCTGCTCTTGTTCTTGTAATAGGTTTTGTGGAGAAAAAAAAGTTCATACACAAACTACAAAGTTTCAACTTGCCCAGGCATGGCTGGCATCTACTTTGTAGCAGTGTTATATTCAAAGGGATGTATTTTTGGAGACCTGGAATACAGAATGATCAAATTTCTGCCCAACCCAAATGTGTACAAACGGGACAGCGAAGTGCAACAAAGGGCTTAGGAGGGCCTTTCAGGCAATGAACATTCATTGGTTTAACTCCATAGTAAATGGTCAAAAAATCCATTTTGTTTTTATGTTTAATAAAGTCACAACCACTGGAAAGCCTAATTCTGGTAAACTGTGACGTACCTTATGTGACCCAAAGTCTCAAAAAGTGTTGCTTTTTTTTCACTTGCGAATGCCATCGCAGACGTATTTTCTGTCTGTCACCTAATAAAGGTTTATGCAGACAAAATGTTGAAAGTGAAACGACCCGTTGACACTGTGGTTACATTACAGCTTTACTGAAAGAGTGACCAACAAGACAAACAAGCATATATAGAAATAACTAAATAATTATAAATACGTCTTGTTTTTTTAAATCAATTATGTAAATAGAAAGTTCATACTAGCTCACTTTGAAGATGCTCTTTTGTGACCTAGATTAAACTAATTAAAAAGATTAAAACACTGCTGACACAGAACAGCCATCTGTTTTATAACACAACCTGAACTTTGAGACTTGAGTTTATGGCAACTTGAAAGGAAAATGTGTAAATCAATAGGTCAATAGGTCAGAGTGCAAGAGCTGTATTTTGATACTTGATCGGGAGTTTACCTTTGACAGAAAACCTGCCCAGGTGTTTTGAGAACCACACACACAAAAATAAGCAATGATTTGGCTGTGCAAAACAAGGCTGTGATGTTTACTGGTAACCTAGTTGCAAACACTCAGATCTAAGTGAGACTGGAACTGAAAGTCTGCCTAGTTTTTCATAATTATCTTCCAATTTTGAGATGCCAACTAGTCTCCAACAGTTACAGCCCAGCGAGATACAACCTCATGCTGCAGAGATGCATGTTAGGCCCCCATAGCTGAAAACCATCAAACTAATACATATCAAGAGCCTGTGCAGCTATTGTTCTCGAGCAGAGAGTTCACACCTGCCTATACTGAGAGAGGGTGAGGCTGAGAGCTTTCTGGTTTCAGACTAGCTTCCCAAGACACCTGGCAGGTAAATTATATAAAACAAGCAAAACAAATGACAAGGATTTCATACGAGTAACTACTACTTCTCCAGATGAATATTCTTACCACACAGCTTTCATAGAAGAGTGGATAAAATGCCATGAACACAAACATCCCAAAAATCTAACGGTATCAATCAAAACAAACTTCTTTATCAAACATCTAAGAATTAAAATCTGAGCCATACTCACACAGAACCCAACATGTTTTTTTAAAGACATGACCAGCAATTCTAAATATTACCTCATGTCATACCAGTCATTTGTTGCATTATAGCTCTGCTATTTGAAGTGCAAAGCTCAGTGTAATCAGAGAGAATGAAGCAATGCAGCAACTCAGACGGTGCCACAGATGAAGACTCTTAGTAAAGCTGCTGATTTGGAACAGCATTAACAAACTAAATCCCGAGTCCTTTAAACCCAAAGTCAAACAAGCACGAGCAGCAGTCCTTATGTCCCTAATGAAAGAAAACACAAAGCAAAGAGCCTTACCAAACCTAGACCTGGTCAGATCTGCATGTTAAGGTTTCACAAGTAGCTGCTTTGTCATATTTTTGTGATCCCCTTGGAGACGTCGATTGAAAAGTATTAGTTCACTCCTTGATTCTGACAGATGACCTACTTTCTTTCACAGACCAAAACTTCTTTCCATCAAGAAATTTGTCATGCAACAAGCCACCCGAAACACACTTTCCTCTCTGATTTGCACTTGAAAGTCAACATGGGTGTGGAGATCAGACACTCTGAGACATTACAATAATCTCCTACCTGAGTCAGAATCTTTCTGGTCTCCATTTGCTCCAGCGGTAAAGGGCAGTTTCCTTTTAGGAGCCTTTTCTTTCATCTCTTTGACCCCATCGCTGCGATCCAATTTGGGAGTCTTATTTGACAACACTTTATCCTGGAAAAAAGACAAAAAAAACAGACTTTAAGAACAAAAACACTCAAGACTATTTAAAATTAAACAACATCTTCTCTGGATTAAGTAAAATTAATTTACGTGTTTACTGTTCTTTTGACAGAATGTGTAAAAGAAGTGAAGGAAAACACAGGGCAACTGAAGAGAAAAAACACTTGAGCCATCTGTGGATCCTGCAGGCCCATTAAGTTCGATGTCATTCACTGTCCCAACGTCTCTAATCGCTATGAGTTTTTTTTTTTTTTTTCAAAGCTACTTTTCCATGAAGTTTCGCCTAGATCACTTTGCCACAGTAAAAGACAAGCACAAGGAAACATGGCCAAGCTGACGCCTGCTCCATTCTGTGGTCTGCAGCTGCTGGAAACAATCACAGGACCGAGCATATCTGCCACCAGCAGATGTAAATACTTATATGTTCTTTCAACTTGTCTGTTTCTTGTGTTGGGATAGAGTTAAAGTGACTTGTCTATCCAGATTCATATTTTTATATCTACCCAGAATAAAGGATAGGAAATGACAAACTTGGCATGCAATCGTTTCTTTTAGGATTATAACTAATAACTAGAGAAACTGAATTTTTGCTGAATGGCTTAGGTGAAATTTGCTGAAGAGTTGTTAAATTTAAAATAAGCAGAACACTAGATGCTAAATGCTAAAATAAGCAAAACCATAGCTAGGAGCTAAAAGGTGCACAATATCTGACAGCTAAAAGGAGCAAAAGGCTAACTGAAAACTATTAATACTTTATTTATAAAGCACTTTAAAACAACTACAGCTGCAACAAAGTGCTGTACATATAAAATCAAAACATGAAAAACACGAAACAAAGAGTAAAAACAATAAAAAACAATAAAAATAGGAATAAAAACTAAAAACAAGTCTGAGGCTGTGCCAAAAGCCAGGGAGCAGAAGTGTGTTTTTAGAAGAGTTTTAAAAGACTAAAAAGTAACAAGGCTAACCAAAAGCTTAAGTTACAGTAATAAAAGACCAACTAAAATCAACAGACTGGCTAAAAGCTATAAGTAGTAGAACAGTAGCTAAAAACAAAATGTATCACAAAAAGACAAAAACAGATCAAGTATGCTGAAGTAGTTTTCAAAGAAAACAATGTTCTTGAAGACACTAAAAAAGCTCAGTGTATTTCTATGAGAAAATATTACAAAAAGAAAACAAACAAACCCTAGCACTCATCCTCTGAATGAGCTGAACACATTGATATATAATGGCTAAAATAGAAGTTGTTAAATTAACAAAAATGTACAAACAATGAGAGAGGAAAAAAAATACAATTAAAAATTAATCACCAAGCAGGTAAATGAATTGAGGTGGAAAGGCATGTTTAAAACCCCACAGAGGGCCTTAGAGGTGTGCAATTTAACTTTCTATAAAATCAGAAACAGTTTTTATTAAGACTGCATGAATTGACAGACTCCTATTAGTCATTTTTCAAGCAACATAGCTTAACCACTTAGCCTACTTTTTTTAAGTAACCAGCAATAAATGTGGCTACGGATTAGATGAACTCCAGCCCTAATTACAAAATACTTTAAAGCCAGGCCTAATGCACTTTGTTCCTTTTATCAAAAGGGGAACTGCAGTGGATTAACAAGCACAAAAGCATTTTATGAATCTGTGCAAAGCAGCCGCCTTGCTGGGAACTGAACATTAACCAACTAATATATTTACATGTACATATTTACAGCAGTAGTCAAAACAGATGCTGTAAAAGGTGGTTACATCAAAATATGTGGCATTTGCTAAAATCAAAAGCTCTTGAGTAACATGTGGTCCTATTGAGAGATTTTCCAGTTACTGTTTCAGACCCTTCTCATCTGATATCAGAAAATGTAATCAGCTGATAAAAAAAACTCAAGTTCTGATGATGTTACAGTAGCCAAGATATTTTTAGTCACATTCAGAGCAGATGCAGGCACACTCACTTTATTCAACTTAATTTTTCTGCTCTCTTCTCATCCATGTTTATCCTGAGGGTAGGTTTCCTATTATGTGTCAACCCTTTGAACCCCTCCTCCTGCCCTGCCCCAGTCATGAGACTATGATGTCATGGTACAGTAGAGACAAACAGTGTCAGCTACAATGAACTAATCTCCCCGCCTGCACCCAGACTCACAAAGGCATCTGCACGAGAACACAAAAATTAAGCAAAAGCATGACCCAGAGATCAACGAAGAAAAAGTCACGAGCGTAGCAGAAAACCATTTCTTTAAAAGAGAGCTAAAAGTGGAGAATTGTTATTTTACCAGTGCTTGATGCAAAAACAACTTTGACAACTCAGTTTTCCTGAAAATTTCCTTCACTCTGCTCCCTTTTTCATTGAACTCTTTGTAATGACCGCCTTTTTTTAGTATCTCAATGTTTTTTCCTTACCCCTGTGCACTCTCCCTCCCTCCCTTCCACACACACTCCCTCCATGCCACGAGTCTGATGCAATCCTTTGCAGAGAGCTGTAAATCCATGCCTGCATAAGCTGCACCTCTCTTTGCCAGTCAGAGTGGGTAGGTTAACAGTTGGCATGACATCATCAAGCTGCGCCTAATTTTTATTTATTTATTTTTGTTTATCTAAAAACTGTACAGTTGCAACCTTTTTCAGAACAAAGGATAATGCATCTATAGCTCAAATTTAGGAGCAAATTAGGAAATTAAAAATATCAAGTACAAATATAAAATAGAATTTAACAGTTTTTATAGGCTTTTCACTTTAAAATGTGTCCAAACTCACTGTAAAGAGTTAGAGATTATGTTTACATGAACAAATTTATTCAAACCAGATTGCAGTGAATTAAAAACAAGCATTTTTTAATTTAGTGGAAAAAGAAGAAATCTATTTTTAAGCTATTTTAGTAATTTATCTTCTTTAATCTCAAACTGCCATTTTACTTATAGTATACTTTATAAAAAGATTTAAACTGATGAACACATTTTGTACAGTGAGATTAGAGCAGTGAATCCCAGACATTTTAGCTTCCAAGCATTACGATAACAACCATTTGTAATGAATAAAAGACAATATTTTAGTAGAAATTAATTTTACATTTTGCTGGACTGCATAGTGAAGTGTGTAACTCAACATCGGGAAACTTAGAGTGTTATTTATTGCATAACATAATCACTACAGCAGTGGACTTTCCAGACTCATAATAAGACGAAGCATTAATTTCTTATTCCGATTTACACAGGGTTAAGCTAACCCCCTGCTTCAATCAAATTCAGCCAACCAGAGTCTAAACCATTTGTCACAGCTCTTTACCTGGTTGGACATTAGATGCATACTGCCTGACATTGGAGACCAGACATTGTTGTAAGTAACCGGAAAAAATTAAGTGATATGGTCATTTATACAACATTTAATAGACTAAAAAAAATGACGGAGTAAGCAAAAGAAAGGAACCGTGTACAGATATTGTGGTGAAACTAAAAGGCAAATTCAATCTGGTAATTACAGAATGTAATTTAGAGTAATTTTCACGTCAATCTATGACATGCCCCAAAGGCTCTGCAGTTTAAAGGTGATAATAAAGAAACATAAAAAAGATCAAGTCTTTCAGTTATAGAATGTGCTGCTGACTAATCCAAAATATGCAAGTTTAAAGTTGTTAAAAACACTGCGGTGATACTCACATGGGTTAAAGCGAAAAAAAATCTTTTGACTGAAATATTTTTCCTACTCCC
>JARVGW010000322.1:4425271-4435843 GCA_031762495.1 Anablepsoides rubrolineatus
AATTTCAATAAATTACAAGTTAAAAAAGGGCATGGAAATTTCTCTTTTTTGTATCGAAAAAATATCGAACCGTGAGAATAAAGTATCGAACCGAACCGAACCGTGAATTTTCTGTATCGTTGCACCCCTATGAACTATACACGTTGGATAGGTCTTGTTACACTAATATCAAGCTTCACAAGTACTGAGTAGCCAAGTGTCTGCGTGACACAGGAATGTGTTTAGAAAATTGGCAAGGGTAGACGAGGTTAAGGAAAAGAGTGAGGACATAAGAAGCGAATGGGGGAGGGGATGTAAAGAGGAGGGGAGACGCACTAAAAGGACAAGTGAATTATTGATGAGAACCAGAAGGATGGTCCTTAGTCCTAATGTGCGCACACATACACACAGATGGTGCACACGAGCATTTGCAAAGAGCATGGATATTGTTACACATTACATCAGCTGTACCTCCTCCCATCCACTCCTCATCTTTGAGCTACCACTTACAACTCCATCCTGAATTTTTGCTGCTTGTTCCCTTGTCCCTTTGTCTCAAAATGTCTCCTGTCATTTGTTACACCTTTTATAATCTATCCTTCCAACACTTTATATCTGGCACACAGTCTACGTGAAAACTGTTGAACGGTCAGAAACAAGCATTAGCTACCTATCCTTCAATTATGTTCTATCATAAGAAGGGCGTATTAAAAACAATAAAAGACTTTTCAGTTATCTATAAATAGCCCATACTTGTGCTGAGAGCAAAGATGCACACTTTGGAATGTGCTAACCACAAGATCTGAGTTCATGTAGAGGCTAAGAGCCATGCAGAGGCCCCCTTCCAACAAATCAGTGTGCACACCAAGCACAGCACAATGCTGGTGGACAAACCCATTCCCAGTGACACAAAGGCAGGACTGAACCAATCTGAGAGTCAATCCTACTCTCGGTTTGGTGTGTAGGTGTGAGTGCTCTGAATGAAGGAATGAGTGTGTCGGAGCCTGCAGGAAATGTTGTGTCTGAGTCAAAATAAAGGAGGAGGATTACAAAAAATAAATAGTGAAGAAAAAGAATGTGATTCAATTTTGGAAGATATGTTTTGTCTGCTCACCTAGGCTGAACAAAAGCAGCAGGTTATATATATTGTTCCCAAAGGCATGTAGTCTGAATTTTAAGTTAGATCCCATAAGGTCCTTAGCAATCATCTCAGTCTCACTCAGCAAGGTATAAATCCAAAACTAATACACCTTTTAATACCGAGCAAAACTAAGAATAAATATGAGCATTCACTGACTGCGTGGTCTTTTAAGATTTATTTTTAAAACATTGAAATATTAGCACAACAACAAGTTGAACTGCGGTACATGTAATCTATTCTCCGATTAACTGACATGTATTATAATTGATACAATCCAGGTTTATCTGTTTATTAATAAATTGAGTAGCTTAATTTGATGCCTGTGATGTTTCTGTGGGTTAGCAAAGACAGACTGTCTTTACAATGTCTACATTATATATGTGCACAATGCACATATTTTGTGGTTAAGAGTGTGTGTTTGCAAGCTGAGCAGAGCATGCTTAACAGGGTAAAGCAAAGCTGAACTGCATACAGAGCTGCCAGGCTCTGCTTTGGTGGTGTTGTTGCCTGTAGAGCTCTGGTCTGCCCTTCCCCCATTTCCCCATCTCTCTGCTCTCTTTCCCCTCCCCCTGACTGCGGCAGGCAGGCAGGGCAGATGGTATCCTAGCAAGCAGAATGACCCTGGTGTTCCTGCCCCTTGTTTTGATCCTGCAGCCCTGATTGTCCAAGCCTAATCCAACACTAGCCAAAGCTGCTGGACTGCTGCCAGCACTCTATTAGGCACATAAAGGCTTTTCATTTTAGCTAGGGCGCTAGCTTGCTCATCAACCTACACACACTACCTCTGCACTGTCACACAGATCCTCCTCTCCAACGTGAGTCCCTTTCGATTTGCCACTTATTGAAAACCACCCTGCTCTGTTACAAAGAAATAGCTTGTTTCAGCTACAAGCTTCCTTTTCTGCTTCAAAACAGTTCTGCACATTAATTTCCCTGCTTTCCTAGTTTGTGTTCAACAAACTCAAACATTGGAAAGTGTTTTTTACTACAGGAAACTTAGATTGTATTGATTACTATTATGATAAAGATGACAGATAAAATAGCCTAATCCTGGGAAAGTCAACCACACTGCATTCAGCTTACCAAAAAAACAAAAGACAAATCAAAACTGTGCAAACATGTCAAAATGAAACCCCAGTGATAATGACAGAAAGCAAACATTTCATGGAAATTCTCAGTTATTTAAATGTGTGAGACAGATTAATTGATTTAATCGCATTACTCGATTAATCGACAGAATAATCGATAGATTAACTGATTACTAATATAATCGTTAGCTGCAGCCCTAGTATGAAGCATGTATTTTAGAAGTCCAAGCCATGCGTTTTGAAAACACTTGCTCATTCTATCTTCCAACGATGACGACTCTCAATCTCTGAGCTAAAATCCAAAGATTATGACTGAGAATTCGACTCCATGTTGCCTAGCAACCTAAACAAGACAGCCATACTACAGTGGATCACATGAGGAACATGTGCAAGACAGAGACAGAGAGAGAGAGAGAGAGAGAAAAACGAACTGAAAGAAAATTAAACTTTCACATGATCGCAACATTCAGCACTTTAAAGTACACGATGAAAGGATTAATTAGTCGCATCTAGGTCAAAAACAGCTTGAATTCCGAACGGTTATGAAAAAATCTGGACTGAGTTCTTGGTGGCAAGTTTTCAAGGCTGAGCTCTTTCAGCTTTTCAGAAAACATAACAAATGTGATTTGAACTACAAGGCTGTTGCCAAGTGAAAAATCACAGAAAAAAAAATAGTGAAAGCAGCAGATAGACTGCATTGTGAGCCAGGCAGTTTGGAGATGGGTTGTAAAGAGGGGCGGTGTTACAGTTGCCATGTTTACCAGCATACTGTAAGAGGTTCAGTGCAGAGTCCAGTTCATTTCAGTGGTGCTCATTTCAACCACATGTCATTTACTCTGACTGTAACATTTGCTTAAAATGCAGCTGAACCTCCAGGTTGCAGGCTTCTGCAATGCATTACATTAGTGATTCTGAAACAGCAGACAGCTTATCAGCATGAGCAGGGCGAGTCAATGCAGATGATACAAGACAGCTCCAACCAGGCAAGCCAACCTTCTGTACTTAAGAATCTATCAGGCTTTTGGATCAATAGAAACAGGCCCTAGCTTTGTGGTGCAGCTGCCGCATTGCAATAAAAGCCTTACAGGGTCTGACCCTGCTAAGACTAACACAGATTTAAAAAAGCTGGGATATCCTGTACTGTTTGCACACATGAGAACAGGACATGTGCAGACAATTTAAACGGGTCATTTCAAGCAGTACTAATACTCTGAATTCATCGTAAATTACTTGTTATTTTTGTTAAAACACAACATGACAACTGACTTACAGCAATCCATGCTTATTTTGTCCTTTATTCATGCAGCGCTAATTAATATAGCCCAACAAGTGCCAGCACAACAAAATATTAAAAAGCAGAAAAAGTATTCTAACAAGTGCTAATCTTGGCTCGTTTCTTGTTTTTACTTTGCAAATGACCATGGTTTGGATGAAGACTTGAAATTTAAGTTTTCTCAACACAAGTCCAGCGGCTGGAAAATCCTCCAATCAAACAAACACTTTGGGTTCATAAACGAGCATCGCTGCTAATTCTGCTTGCTGGAAAACGTTTTAATTATTCACTTTCACCGATTCATAGAATCAACATGGAGAGGGGTTGCACATGACACACGTGACCATAGTTTCCACTTTATAATCCTTTCAAAGTAATTACCTTGGCACTGAAACAGACACTGGGATCGAACAGCCATTGTTTTTTATTTTTTTATCTTTCTGAAGGATGAGGTTAGTGTTTGGTGTTGTGTCAAAATGAAGCACACTGGCTGGAAAAGCAAGGAAACAGCTTGTGTCATTACCAGGTGCTGGATTAAAAAGAAAAAATAAAATACCTGAAGACAAAATAAGTCTGTTGTGACTGTTGCATTATTCTTCCCAATTCACTCATTTTAGCTATGAATATTTAAACAATGGAAAATCACTACTACTTTCACTATTAGACTCATCTCAACTAATAAACAATCACCAGTAGTCCAGTAAGATGATGTAAGAAATGAGCAAAAAAGACCCGGGATGAAGGTGTGTATGCATATAAAAAGAAGACTGTACAGTCATTTACAACATTTTATCTTATTGTAATCTCAAAGGCTTATTATTGACCTATTGCTGGAGGCTTGAGGATTACACATTATTGCTGCACAAACAAAGGCAGCCTCTCCAACAAGAAGGATGAAGACCCTGTGTGAGTCCCACCAGTGAGACCAAACAAATACACGCAAAATAAATAATAGATTGTATTTGTATTTTTTATACTAAAATTGTATTATTATAGAATGTAATTTATTCTAATTGGACAAAAGTCACATATGACTTTTGCAATCTCCAAAATAATATTAAAAAACATTCTGTAATCCTGATTAGGACTAAAAATCTTAACATTTAAAACATTTTTTATGTGAATAAATCAAATAAAACTGGTCAACAACAAACATACAATACTTTCAAATTTCCTACTTATTCCTAATTATTCCAAGTGAACGTAATGGCATCTGCAAATTTGTCACAAAGGGACTGCCAACATTTCTGACGGTGCACATTATTGAGCGATTATAGGGAAGGTGTTCCTAAACTGCCTGGCCGAGGTGTACTCTCCCTTAGCTAGCACAGCCACTGAGAGCTGCCTGTGTCTCTACGCTGTCTCCTCCATGCACAACAAATGTTGACTATATTTATACGATTGTCTTTTAAGTTTTGCTTGAACAGTTGTAAGGATGGGTACATTTTCTAACAGCCAGCTGTTCCTCAGCAGAGCAGTTGAAGCAAAATCAGAACAATGAAGTTCGCCTGTTTTTCCGCATAAACACGGCCACAACAAAGTTCTGACGCAACAGTTGACACATACTTGTGAGAAAGAACGCTCAGTAGAGACCTTGTGTACAGAATGAGTTCTCAAAGCTCATGTGAGAACAAAACAACATAATTTTCATCATGCAACTACGTC
Organism: Anablepsoides rubrolineatus; assembly: GCA_031762495.1. Taxonomy (NCBI): domain Eukaryota; kingdom Metazoa; phylum Chordata; class Actinopteri; order Cyprinodontiformes; family Rivulidae; genus Anablepsoides; species Anablepsoides rubrolineatus. The sequence continues at coordinate 4,430,418 of JARVGW010000322.1, forward strand.
TGCAAGAGCAGATTTCTTCACTTCTCGCGGAGCTGGAATTCAGCTCAAGCCTTGCAGTTCTTTCTCCCCGTTTGCCTCTCTTTGCTTACATGGCTTGTGACATCATCCCAGCTACAAAGACCCACTCTATATTTAGCTTCCCACACCCCTGCTGTGGCTCACTACTCTGTCAATGCCTCGGCCGAGCTCAATCTTCTTCCCTCTATGCCTCGAATGGCTCATCTCTGCTTGTTAGCTTGGGAGGTGGGCAGGTTGGATGCTTAAAAAAAAAAGAAAATAAAAGGTGGAAAGGAACAGGACAGGAGACTAAAGATGACTGAGAAGAGATAAAAAAGAAGATGCTCGTTTAGAAAGACAGAGGGGTTGGTTCAAAGGAACAAACAGGAAGGTGTGAATAGCTGTGTTGTAAATCTCTCCTCTCCATAAAGTCTTCTTGTGAGAAGTTTACTTGTTGCCTCATTACACCACACTGATACAATGTGCGCTGCATCCTAACACTCTAAAATAATAAAAAAATAAAATAATCCCGCCAAAGCCCTGCAATACTAGATTGCACTGTTTCACTACTGCTCAAGGGTATATTGTAAAAGACAGTGTTGACGGGAAGATGGGGGAGGGGGCAGTGTGTCTGTGAATGGCATTTCAAACATCCTCCCTGCACAAAATAACATCCTGGAAAGATAATCTGTGAGCGTGTGACAATTTATTCAGGCTCATGTTTCTGCAGAGTGTGAAAGCCGCTGAGCTGCAGAGAGGAAGTGCAGGAGACCAATGAGAGTGTGCAGATTTCTTCAGCCAAGCGACAGCAACAACAAAGAAAGAAAAGGACATACCACTTCATCTAAATTGCTCCTCAACATTCACCACCTCACTTAATAGTTTCAGTACTGCTTCATTTATTGCTTTAGGCTTTTTGTGTGCTTTATTCACATCACAGCCCCCCTCAGTGTGTCTATTCCACTTGCTAATGCTGAAGCATCATGACTTAAAAACAGTCTTTAGTTGAACATAAGCTGAAAGGACTGATGAGTAAACTGCTTAACAAATTAACAAAATATTTAGGATAATAAATTGTCCAACATTTCTCCTCCAAATGCTCAAATTTAAACATTTTAGAGTAAGCTTAGTTATTGGCTTTTTAGAAATTCTATTGGAAGTTTACGTTCTTTTTTGCAGAGGTTTGCAACATTTACCATCACAAGAGAAATTGGGTTAAACCTTTGGGTTATTCAAAGAAAATAGATTTCGATATATTTTTGAGGAATTGAATATATTTTTTTACACTTCATTAATTAGGTAAATACAAAAAAAAAATTTAAATTTAAAAATTAACTTTTTAAAAGACTGGCAGCAGATTAAATTTTTAAAATTGCTTCGCTGTGCTTTAGTGCTTTGTAGATCCTTTTCCGAGCTGCACTGTAACAATCACCTCAGTCAGACAATTTTCCCGAACAGAAAATACTGACATTCTTACTGACATGGTAAGAAAGCAGCTGGTCAGCAACCAGATTCTACACTCAACAGCTGTCAGCCATCCTTTCTAGCTACCAGGATGATTAATTTATACAACTGCTGGGGATGTTAAAGACCATGCCAACAGGAGTGAGGCCTGCTGGTTAGAGAATTCTGTTTCACAGTAATAACAGTGGCTGTTTAAGTGTCACTAAGTGCAGTGCAGCTCAGAGGACTGACATGTGTAGCTACACAGCACTATTGCAAAACAAACCCCTGGAAGGTTTTGTTCTAGGTTATAAAACTCTGTGCCTTCATGCTCGACTCAGGGACACAAAACACCATAGCTACCCAGAGAGACACACACATTTTCACCACAACTCCAACACAGATTTAGAGGTAGGCTTGTGGCAAAAAAAGTAAATACTAGGGCGGGCTATGTATTGGAAAGAATTTGGTGATATGATACACATCATAACAGAGGGGTCACAATATGATATATCAAGATATAACGATACTGTAAGCAAGGCAATGCACTGCACTATATTGCCATTTTTTATTGAAAAATTCTAATAAAAAAACTCTGCATGTTTTATATGTATTTTATATGTTTCATAGTTTTTATTTCATCTATATTTTCAACAGTTAGGCCCTTTAACGGGGTAAAGTGAGTACAACAGTCATTTCAATGCAGGGTTTTATATGGTCGTTGCATTTGGTCACTTCAGTACAGTCCCTCAAGGACCCTCTTCAGCTCGGGGCACTAGAAAAATGCCTACCTGCCTGCCATATTGTGATGGCTCTGCTTACAGGCCACAGTCAGAGAAAGAGAGTCCTGTTTGGGACACTTCAATTTGGCTTAAAATACGAGACATCCCAGCTAATATGGGACAGCTGGCAACCCTACCTCAGTTCTGAAGGCAGTGGGTGCCGGTCTAATCCACTCAGATTCAGCCATCGGTACTTAGTGCTAATGTTTACTCACAATGCTAAAAATATACAATACAGTGCTTTGGAGAATCAATGCAATATTGCAATATTTCAGTGTATCAATGTTTTCTTACATCACTGGTATCAAGCATGGTGGTGAAGTTTCAAGGACAAAGCTCGGCGTTCAAACAAGCAACTTTTGCTAAATTTCTGCTAGATTGGTAAGTTCAAATTTTGAAAAACAATCAATCTAGTACAGCTCTTCCATATACATCACAATTATTGACCTATTTTCAATAAGTAAACGTACACATTATGGCATTCAGTCACAAATTTTTAATACAAGGAAGAACATATTTTACCATCAATATGAAAACAAACTACGGGGATATTGTTTATTACTGTATTATTTTGAGTAGTTTTCATGACTGCAACAATACATTTAAATTTTGTGTTACTGGGTAAGCACCCAACACTGACCAACAGTTACAAGACTTTACATTTATAGCACAACACTTGCACCCTCACACACAGATGCACACACATTTCCCTGCTCAGTAATGTGGTAGTGATTGAAGTGGGAACTAGGGGCTGTACTAACAGGTGGGCACACATGCTGTTGGGGAGATTCATCAGATTATCCCACCAGCACTCAGGGCAGGCAAGCCTTGATACACTGTATGTGTGTGTGCGTGTGTGAATGTTTGTGTATCCGATACCATTCTCTACAGGACAGGTGAGGAGCAGATCTATCTCATCTCATTCCTGATCACGTACAGACCGGGTCCATTAGGACATGCCACCCCCTGCTCCTCTATCCTCCCACTCATACACACACAAACATTTCTGTTCTTACATCTCTGTGAGGACACACACTGACTTAACACATTTCCAAGATTTCTATGATAATCTTTACTGTTACAACTGCACCTCAATCCTAATGGCAAACCTTACAACCAATAAACAGGTCAAAAAGTCAGAGTTATGATGGGTCAAAACATCCTCACAAAGACATAAACAATTGTAAACAGCATGTTTTATGAAAAAATCTGGATTCAACACAAGGCAGAAAGCCATTCTCTGTGTTTCCCAGCAACAAGGAAAGGCTCTTGTGCAATGTTTTGTCTTTTAATGAACTGTTTGGATGAAAAATGGAAGCACAATGTATCCTAAAGTTGTTAGTGAACAATAATGTTTGCTTGTTTGAACAAAATTTCATATGCATCACAGAAGTAAAAACCTTTATATGAGCTGCCAACGTTGTAAACAAAACCTAGATTTGAACTTCAAGACCTTTTCAAAGCTACATACATAATATGCTTAGTTTGTTTACAAGTCTGACCTGTAGTAAAAATACCACTAGATTGTTACTGTTGAGTATCAGAAGAGTTTGAAATACTACAAACCAGTTATAAACATTATACTATTGTGACTGTGTGAACTGAAAATTAGTGTCCAATAAAACCCTTCTTCCGCTTGATAATATAATACATTTACAGATGTAAAAAAGCATACCAACAGCATCATTTTACCCTGTTTGTTGATCCTTTTCCTTGTGATAGAAGCTGTTCTATTTTCCACAGCTACCCAAGACCTAATTTCTTTGCAGCTTCAGTGTTGAGACAACACGGAAAAAGATGGTTAACACCATGCCAACTAGGGCACAGGTGAACTTGGCATGAGGTCATCAACATTTCAGCAGGAAAATAATATGCAGCTAGATTAAATGGGAATATAACAGGGCTGAAAACCGAGCAATGAGTTGAGATACAAATAGATTTCAATGAATGAATGTATGAATTAACTGATGGTGAATAAAATATAGAAATACATAAAAAATAATATTGACTGGTTTGGTCTTGAGTGGAGATGTCATTGACGCCAATGCCAAATTTTGGCATCTCAAACTTCTCTGAGCTGGACAAAGCTGAGTGTAAAGAAATATAACTCAAGGAGAGATTTAAATAAGGAACTGCGCTTGCTGTTGTTTATTACACCTATTTCAGGCTCCAGTGGTCTATATCACTCAATAATAGTAGGATGGGGGGTGTCCCACAAGAAATATATGACAGAAAAAAAAAACAAAATAACAACAGCAGAAACAGACAACTAAGTACCACCAGCCAGCAATATACACCAGCAGCAGTATTTTTAATTAGAAGAAGGAGGTGTGAATAAAATACATTCTGCCTCCTTGGCTTCTTTAAAATGGAGCACAGATCCATCTATTTTTCTGTCAGCTCACTTGTTTATGCAAGTACATAAATTCTCACCACTGCTTTTTACTGTGTGACACATCCAAGCACAAAAACACACCGTTCCCGTTTTAGCTTTTAGCCACATCAAAGGATAGTTTCATCTGCCTTTATGACAATTAAATTTGAACAGAACCACATGCACAAAAAAACCTATTAGTTCCACTTTTAATGAAAAATTATCATAAATATCAAATGTTTTTATTAATGGACTACACAAATACATTTCTAAACAGTTATGTCAATTTTGTGAACTGACTTCTGAAGTTTTTCTTACAGAAGTAGAGAGCAATCTGAATAAATGTCATAGTTGCTTATTTAAATAAGGCTATGCTGACAAAACCACAATTTTGAAGCACTGTGTATACTGACAATTCAATCGGAAGAGGCACTAAATATGTTCAGTTGTGCAAAACATAGTATGTTGTTGCTCCTAACTTTAAGTATTATAAGAGACAAAACTTGTACATTGTTTGGAGCTGCCTAGATTTGAAAATCTCCTTCAGATAGCTTCTCAAATATCAAACTTACACTCCCTAACCTCAAAGACAGGTGATATTGTTATGAGAAAACCAAGATCTTAAAGCTAAGGCCAATAAAACTACAGCTTTACTGGTTAACAAATATGTGTGATTTTAATGTGTGGCTTAGATTTACTAAGTTACTAAATATTAGGGATGAGTACCGAATTCGATACTTTTTTAGAAAAAAACGAATTCTGTCGGTACTACCGAGGACCGATTCACGTAACTTCAAACGGTACCACGTTTCGGTACCTAAACGCACCAT
>JARVGW010000322.1:4450637-4466819 GCA_031762495.1 Anablepsoides rubrolineatus
GTTTGAGCCCCCCTCCTTCCCTTTCTCTCTCTCTCTCTGCCTCTCTGTCTTCTGAACGGAGCGAGGTGATCAGTTTTATACGGGACCGGCTCTCATCTAAAAATTGTCCGATGCAAACTTCCACATTAGTACACATCGCTGGAATTTATTGTATGCGGGAAATTCCCGCTTTATAAAAACAAAATTTGCGGGAATCTATCATAATGTGCGCAATACCCGCAATCCCGCAGCGAATTTCAGGCCCTGAATAGGGCTGCCACGATTAGTCGACTATAAAAAAATTGTTTGTGGCAGCCCTAATTACCACTACTGTGCATGTGTGTCAAGGAAAGAAAGGCAGACACGGCAGTGGAAGAACAACGTTAGAAAAAAAACGACGGATCAACTATTAAATTAGCCGACGATTTTAATAGTCGACAATAATCGTGATTAGTCGACTAATCGTGGCAGCCCTAGCCACAAACTGACCTGAAAATGTGGTGGGGCAATGTTTTGCTAACAAACAAAGCCACACATATAAGCATTTCCTGAACTAATAAATATTTCATACTTATGACAATCATTGTATTGTGTGGTTTGAGTAGAAGTGTATTCATTTATAGTTTCTGGTCTAGGGAAAGAAATGTTCATGATTAACTTTAAACTTCACACTGGCATTTCTTAAACTAAACCAATGAATGCCCATAATATGTCTGTGCAGTCTTATTTGTTCATGAGATTTAATTAAGTTCAGTGTTTTTCTGTACAGATGGTGAAGTGTAAATACAACCAAGTCTGACCATCAACTCTGAAGACTAGTGACGACCATTCATACATAAAACAGATGCATTTCAGATGCTATCGGGTTACTAATAGAGGCTTACGTTGTTAGGTCTTTTATTGTCATGTGTAATTGCTTGTGAAATTCTTGGTGGGCTCTGAAACTCATTGAGAGGTGAAAACATGAATTATGTCTTCCTTGTAAACATACAGACATTTCTATTTGTGCCCAGCGTCCACAGGGGCTGAAAGAGGGTTATTGGGTGTACAAACAAAACCCAACAGTGGGAGGAGGGAGGGCTGTTTCAATGTTATCTTATCCTCCACCACCTTGGACAAGGGCCTAGCGGCTCTAAAATTAGCCATCACATCTAAATACAGTCTTTGGTGTAGCAGCTACTCTTTTGATGGGAACTTGGCTCACAACTGATGCTCTGAAAGAACACCCAATCCCATCTTGAAATGCAGACGTAAAGCCAAGATTGTACACAAATGCATGCCAGAGACAGAGAGTCCTTGACCGTTTCGTTTTTTTATACTGGGGCTGGAAGCGGCCACATGATTTATTGTTTTGCATATTGTTTTTGTATAGTGATTCAACTTATAGGAAAAACAAAGTTATGATTGAGATATTTTATTCCAACAAAAGAAAACAAGGTTATGGCAAGACAATAACTGAATTATACAATAATTTAATAGGTTAAGTGAAAAAAGGAAATGGAGAACAAGCTGCAGTAAAGAGAGATATAATGCAGGGGTAGACACAAGGAAATGTTTCAGTTTGTCCAGCAGACCACCTCTTGACAAAATCTAGTTGTCTGACAATTTTTTTTATTGTCTGCAACCTTTACAAAAAAAAGGAAAAAATGTTTTAAAAAGTAATTTAATATTGTTCTATAATCACAGTTTTCTATACAAATTTTCTCAGTCAGCCAGGTTGAAAGTTTCAGGAGATGTTTGAGAAGAACTTCATCATTCTCCTCCTCATCAGACTTTGCAGATATGCACTTGCAGCCTATTTACTGTATTTATTCATGTATAATAAAGTAGAAAAGTAGGAGGGTAATATTATACACAGGTTATGTGATTCGATTTTTTATGCTTTTTAACCTCAAAAATGATGATCGTATTATACATGAATAAATACGGTAAATCTCAGGGATTAAAGCAGCAAAGAATATTTTGACAGGTTTTTTTTTCTAAACCTAGAGGTTACCCATGCATCACCATCCACAACCCAATACCACTCATATATATTTCATTACTGAATTACGGTACATTCATCACAGTAGTTACCTCCTAGTATAGCTCTAAATAAGTTTACCACAAAACAGCCACAACACCTTGTTGTTGCTAAAACAGCAGGTAGAATTAAAATCAGATATGCAGATATTTATGATAAACTACAACCATCTGAAGTTCACAAAGCTCAGAGAGAACTCTGGGATTTTACGGGGGAAGTTAAAATCAAACAGAGACACATGTCTTTGTTATAATCTGAGACATATAAATTTTGCCTTTTCATATTATTATAGCGTTAATACTGTTTAATTATAAAAACTAAAGTGTGCTCTTGTGGCGGTACTACTTCTTTGAAGATCAGGAGTTCTTGCGCAAGTTGCGCATGTTTGTAAGATAACGACACTCCAAACACACTTTTTAAAATAAAGTTAAACACTAAAGTCCTGGACAGGTTAGAGGAGTGTGGTCCAGCAGCCTCTGAGCTTCCACTTCAATAATGACGGTCGAGTAATCTCACACAGTTTTGTTGTGTGTGTCTCAACACTTCGCACCCACTGTAAATCAGACAGTACTCTGCTCTGATTGGATAAAACTTTGACTGTGGTTCTCTTTATTCATTGAAAGAACCATCAGTTTAAATCATTGGATGGCTTTAGAAAAGGCCACAACAAAGCAAGTTTTTTTTCTCCTTTCATATTTACAAATGACAGCAATGCATCGTGGCGGAAAACTTTAATAAAGGTCTATTTACTTTGTTGTCCACCGAACAACCAGGAGGTGGAATCTGCTTGTCTGAAACAAAAATAGGTTGCCTCGAACAACCTAAAGACCCTCATGTCGACCCCTGTAGTGTTTCAGATTATTTTGAAAACAAAAGGCAAATATAACTAAATAAAGTGACTACGGCATATCAGTGCCAATTTTAAAATACTGTTTTAGCTAATGACGGTGAGATTATACCAAAATACACAGTAAATCAAAGACCACCAACATTTCAAATGACAGCAAGCTTAAACCAAAATAACAATTAGGTGAAAAAGCTGTTTGCGAAAGCATGCATAAACCAAAAAAACATTGCTTGAGAAGCAATCATAATCTTCCAGGAAAAACAGATTTTTTTCTCCAATTAAAGCAGACCAAATACTGCAATTAGTAAATGCATGGTTGCCTAAGCACATTAATTGTTTGATTTCAAACAATCAAAAAAATACTGACTCAAAAATGAGACACACACACACACACACACACACACACAAAAAAGGAAGCTAGAAAAGCCCTAAACATAACTATTAGATTTGAGAACTCATGCGACAAAAAAATGCACATCATTCATTTGTTTCTGTTAAATGACTTTGCTCTGTTATAAAACATTTAAAATGTATTTATTCCTTAATAAGTTTAAATAATAAATACAGCATTGGATTTAGTGCTACTGTATGCCATTATGTCTCGGTGGTTCTGGACATCACAGTCTCTCACTGATTCAGAGATATGCCTGAGTGGAAACTGTATGGATAGAAAAAAAGGAAGTGTAATGTGTATATATCATAAATGACATAATTACAGCTGCACAGAGTAAAAATAGCTTTGATAAAGTGTGTTGCTATTGATTTGACAATTAGTCATGGACTAATTACATTTCATTGGACATAACTCTTGCAGCTGACATAATAACAAGATCGGGAGCTAAAACTTTCTTAAAAACCCCGGTCAATCAGAAACACCTTGGTCAGGACTTTAATTTAATACCCAAGATTAAGTTCTGATATCTCTGGTTACTTAACATTCCTATGCAGTAAAACTTTTGCTGCAGAACTCTGTTGCACTGAATTATAGGTGGAATGTTATGCCAATGTTTAAAAGCAATGATGGACAATATATCAATTAGCAGACAGTGAAGGTGCTTTTAAGGCAGACAACTTTAGACAAATATACAATAAATTGTACAAAACATTGGTAACACTACACATGAGTTATGTTTGCGTTTTTTTGTGTTTTGACCTAACAAATGCAACCTCATGGGGAAATTAAAGAAATACCTTGACACTTAAAACTGAAATAAGGTATCAGCACAAAGTCCCTTCCACCCGTATGTTTTCCATAAACAAAAAAGTACACTGTAATCAGGATGCCTACAGCAAACTAGGATACACAATATAAGCTAATAAGAGGACCAAATGCAGACTCAGAAGTAGGTAGCTGTCTTTGTGGATGTATGAATGTCAATGTAAAGAGATCAGCAAAAAAAGTCATCTCACTTTTAGTTTAGATTGCAGAATCCACAAGAAATTTCACAAGGAAGTATAATGAAAGGACTTGTCTGTACTGACAAAGTAGAGGAGGGTAAATGCTGTGATGACAATATGGTTTTGAATCCCATACTTGTGTTTAAAAAAAACATCAAAAAGATGCCTAATACATTGAAAATCCTCTATTTTAGCTATTAGATATTTTAAGACGCATTGAAAAGTACTGGTTGACACATCAGTGGTGTGTTTGAGTGCAATGACACTGTCTCAAATCTATTATTGCATGTCTTGCCAGTCTCAAGCAAGTCAGGCAACTTTAAAACCAGTAAGATCACATTTATAATTTGTTTTTAAAAGTTCTGGATTGGAAAACACTGCAGTATCCTCATTGTAACATGCTCACTAAATATATACAGTTGAGTTTTGCGATTCAAATTGTGTACTCATGTGTGTCATAATATGGCATTTCCATTACTAAAAATATTTACTTGGTTCAGATTAGAAAACAATATCCTCCAGGTCAAATGCTCAGGGAGAGCGTGTAGAGCTCTTAAGAAAAGTTCAGCTTTTGGTCATTCTGCATTTTGATTTGGAGCCATTGAGGAATGAAACACACTTACTGTGGTTTAAGGACATGAGTCTGTTTTTGTATTTTTTTCTTCCTGGGAGACTAAAACATGGCGTTTTAGAGAATAATGTTGCCAACACGATTAGATTATTTTAGCTGTTCTTTTATCATTTATCTTAAACTCTCAAATTAATTATCTTAAAAGTGTGAGAAACAGAAAAAATAATTACGCCAGTTTTGTGATTAATGGTTACAATTCATGTTTTTTGTACGTTAGGTGTTTGCCTGCAATGGGGACCGCCAAGCTAATAATTTTTTGAACACTAGTCATGTGACTACGTCCGTTCGACACTTGTGTGCACACAAAGTCTCCTAACAGCTCCACTGGTTTCAATCACAGTGTGCGTTTAAATGTGTTTAAACTGAAATTTGGGAAAACAGTTTGAAACGCCACCACAAAACATTGTATTAGTACTCTAACAGTGGCTCAGGATACAGCCATCTTCCCCACGTGGACGGAGTATTTTTTGCCACTTTCCCAAACTATGATGCTAGCTAGCTATAATAACAATATTAATAATAATAATAATGCATTAGTCTTATAGCGCTTTTCGAGACCCTCAAAGACGCTTTACAATTTTCATGCATTATTCATTCACACACTGATGATAGTAAACTACACTATAGCCACAGCTGCCCTGGGGCACACTGACAGAGGCGAGGCTGCCATACTTCGCCACCGGCCCCTCTGACCACCATTAGTAGGCAAGGTGGGTGAAGTGTCTTGCCCAAGGACACAGCGACTGAGACGGCTGGACGGGGGATCAAACCGGCGACCTTCCGGTTCCAGGACAACTCCCCTAACCACTCCACCACGGCTTCCCTGTTAATTTAAAAAATTTCAACGATGGGACGAGCAGAGTTTGACCAGAAAAAAGTGCAACCATTGACTTAATGTCTGTTCCAAACATTTTATTGGAAGTAAAAGACCAACACAGGACCACCCTGATCCTATCGCTGCACTTTCTGTGTCTGAACACAGGTACAGTAAAACCTTATATTGTTTTAACTGTAGACTTAGACCTCGACCCTTCAGCCAATTTTTCAACTGAACTTTCCAGTGATTCCTGAAGTCGGATGTGTCAAAATTCTTCTTCTGATACGATCTTTGCTAAAGTATGTGTAAGCAGTTTTTAACAGGTGTTGGTTTATCCTTTCACTAACAGACAATGTTTTGTGACATGCTACCAGACTGTGCTAGTCCTGTAGGATACAACCATCCTATCATTTGATGTATTTTCTAATTTGCAGTATGAACAACACTGAGCTGATTTTATTAGACAGAATGACTACAAACTTTCATATTGTTGTTGAATTTCTGAAAGCACATAGAAACAGGGAAGAAAGCTCAGATTAATTCAATTATTAATGGACAGAATTATAATAATTTATTAATACAATACTTTGACACGCAAACAGTGGAGCCTATGAAAACGTTTTTAAGTCAGTCATAATAACGTTGGGGGGCCAGTATAATGCCAGGGTAATACTGCGACATGGAGAGGAGGGTTTCTATGAGGACAAGGAGGCAAAACAAAATAGAAATTATTTCTCTCATCATCTCAGTTTGTCCAACTGGAGAATGTCAACACACATAAACTTGAATTCTCTATGCAATCACTGCAACGCCGATATGAAAACCCTTGACAGGCAATAAAGCAGAGTACTGCATTTCTTTGCCTTCAGTTCCTTGAAATTGTATGACCAACAGTAGACCTAAAAATCCCCTGCTTAAGATGTGAACTCCCTGCCATTCAGCTTTGCTATTAGCGTATTCCTCTATACTCCGAGCCACAGTGGCTCCCCTGTTCCCTGCAAACAGACTCCCTCTATAAAGCATCAGTATGCAGTCTGCCTCTAAGGGAAGGGGGAGGAGCAGCAGAGGGGAGGAAAAAGGGAAGGTTGGGAAAACAAAGCCTCTATGGTCGTCTCTCCGGCCAGACCAGGCTGAGGCGCAGCAGCGGGGGCGAGTTATGTAATTTGACTGGCAGGGCCCACTTCCCTGTTCAGAGCTGCTGCTCAAACTAATCCCCACCAAGGAACAAGCCCAGCTTTGGAGGAGGAGAAAAAGATAGAAGTAGAGCTATAAGGGGAATCAGTTGAGGAGGTATGATTACAAGAAATTTAGCCTTTCATCTGCACCAAATCGAACTCAATGACATCTACACTTTAAGCTTCTCAGCTGAAAGATTATAGCTGAATTGTATCAGCTTGGTTAGTGGCTGGCTACAGAATGAAGAAAGACACCACTTCTGCACAAATAGCCTGCATTTGACACATTCATGAGACTGGCTTCTTAATATATTAAGAAGTTGGAATAAGGTAAAAAAAAAAAAAGTGAGCATGTCTGAAAAATATCATAGAATATGCCAATTATGCATTTATTACATATTTAATTAATGTGCTAAATATTTTTATTTGTGTTGCTTTTGAGATTTTAAGGGGCAACAACATTTGCAAACATTTGACAGAAAAACACAATGCGGATCTGTGATGTTAGTGGCTTGACTTTTTCCCCGTTCATTTTTGCAAATTTTAAGTCATTTGATCCAATTTATTTGAACGCTTCAGTGGTTGCAGCTTGAAACCTGTCACAAATGTGCCACTGGTCCAGCGTTAGTGCTTTTAATGCTGGATGAAAGCGACGCTCTTCAACATTAAATGTCCTTTTATTGAGAATAAATAGCTTCTCCTGATGGATAACGAACAGTACCGGATTGAATGTTTTCTTCTTTCACATGCCGTTTAGGATTTTCAGATTGTTATGTAGAGGGGGGGGGGGGATGACCTACACACCAGTTACCATGGCAACAGGCAATATAAAAAGAAGTGCAGGTAAACCCTGCATAACAATGTATGTTAGAAAAGGCAGCTATAAGGAACTTGTAGACTTGTAGGATTATCCACTGGTGGCCTATGGGCCAAACGTAGCACATAAGATCATCAATCCAGCCCAGGAAATACCAATTTACTGATAAATTAGACACAACCTGATAGTAAAATAGTAAAATAGAAGTTCTGATCAACAATTCAACAGAAGCAAAAGACTGCAGAATTCTGATCATCATCAGTCAGTCAACATTTTGAACAAAGTTAGCCTAATTTTAGCTGATATATTAGGCTTGTGAGGTATGAAGGTACCACAATATCAAAATATGGTGACAGTATACAAAAATTATGTTTATATCAGTCATGTGAGGTGAAGCACCAAATGTCCACGAGGCGAGTTCAAGACAGAAACATTACTCTTTGGCTCACCTTCTGTGATAAAAAAAATACATATTTTTTAAGACCTGCGAGCTACTCGTTGCAGAAGAGGAAATGACTACAAACTTTATCGGCCCAGAGACATTCCTCACTAAAAGCATGCAGCAGAGTGGATACGACCATAGTAAAAGTCAGATTATTTTGAAACTTAAAGCCTTTAACAGACGTAGGTGGAATTATTTTGATCTGTTTGACATAATAAGGGGCAAAGCCTTTCTGTGACTCCTGCTGTTTTTTTTCTGCATGTCTCTCGCGGACTATACACATGTAAATGTTCACAAGCAGCTGTTTCTTAATCATTATTAATTGTTACTGAACACACCTCAGAAAATATCCTAATACTACCAAACCCTAGCTTATATCTATGGACAGTTTAGATGTTTGTTTCTTCAGACTAAAAAAGGCCCTCTGCCGTTTTGTATCTCAAACAGACATGTCATTTTTTAAAATAAAAGTTTATTTTAAATGATCTTGTTTCCACTTTTTTGACTTTTGAAAAACATCTCACAAAAATATTTTCCTTTACTTTTTAATGAATACAAATTGTATCTGATAACTATGGCAAAAATTAAATATAACAGTCTGGCCGGAGTAAACTGAAACACAGCTAGTAGAAACCTGGCCCCCTCACAGTCTATTTAGAAAAAAAAATCTGTCCCTTGAGCAAATTTTGCACATGACCACTAAAGTAGACCGTCACAGCAGTAACTGCAAGTAGCTGAGAGGAAGTGGTAAATCAAAACACTGACAAAAAAACAAGTAATTACCAGCACGTAGAGTCTATTCTACTAAACATTGAGACCAGGTAGAGGGTTTTAAGCAGTTAAAAATAAAAGTCTGACTCTGATTTAGTGAGCTGCTTGCCTGGAAAACATGTGACTGGCATCACATGAGGTAAAAGGGGGTGGGGTGGGGGAATGGTAGAGGGTTGATGTGCGAGTCGAGAGTGTGTGTGTGTATACAGCTCCCAAAGGCTCATACACACAGCATACATTCAACTCCTGGCACCATAATAAGCTTTGCGATCATTTTCCTTGGTTTTCACTGACAGTAAGCAGATATAGACGGCTTGGAGAGGTAAATAGAAACAGCTTTTTGCTGCAGCAGTCACAGCCTTGCAGATGTAACAGAGAAGAATGGAAGGGGAATAAGAGATTTAGAGAGACGAAGAGAGAGATTAATTTATGCAGAGAAAGAGGGGGGGGGGAGACAAGTCAGAGCTCCAGCTGTTGGTGTCAGGGGTGGAGAAAAGGCCAGACACTAATCACTCTGTAAAAATGGTTTTAAAGACAAGTTTATTGGTTCCTATTTTGGAATTGCTGTTCAAAAGATTTCAACTTGTTTCTTCTAAACCCTGCTTGTTACAAAACTGGTTCTTAAATTTTGGAGCTTAGACTCTCGGATTTTACTTTACTTCCATTCAATGTGTTTGTTTAGAAACTTTAGCAACTGTGTACATCAACTACGACTTTAACATAACGACAATTGTCTGACAAATGCTTTGAGCAATAATAAATATCACAAGCTAAAATTTTACACACAATTTCTGCTACAGTCAAAATACCAACAAGAAAAAATGCTGTTGCGTGTGTGAGGGAGACAGACAGAGGGATTTAAAAGACTTTTGTTGGACACATGGTAGCTCTGCATGGCAGAGGCCATGACCTACTTTTTATAGCCTTTAAAACAGACAAGCACACACACAGCCTGACAATGGGACAGGAAAGCAGAGGTTAGGCATGCACTAAGCCTCATTCTTAATGCATGCATTCCAGTAAATAGAGCTCAACACTACTGTGCTTTTAGCCTGCCTGTTGGTACAAGCATCCTGCACCCACAATCCCCTGCAAGCCAACAAAGCATGGAACCTAAAGGCAAAACAGTTTGTTTTAAAAATACAAGCAAACATCTACTATTCAACAATATTTTTTACAGTATACTCAAGAAAAAAACATTTGACACTTAACGTCAATGTGTGTTTAACCTTTCTTACACTATTTTTATAGGTATGTGTTAGAAAAGATAAATAACCAAGACAAAACATGTTTCCCGGTATCATTTAGTTGGCACTACTTTAGATTTATATGTATTTTTACATTGTTGTGTTCTCCTGTAAACAAGCTGTGGCGTTGGTAATGAAAGCCCACACAAACACATGTTCAAAAATGGATCCAACAACAACTCTGAAAAAACACAAAACAGTGAAAAAACCTATTTTTAAACAATAGGTGCTTCCTAAAGCGCTCCAACAAAACGTGGTTTCAAAAAGATGCACAAATCAGCTTGATGTTATTTGGTCAACCTACCGATTCCATGGCTGTGGGAGAGTTTCAGTGGGCTAAAATCCAACTAGAAAAATGCCTGCTGCTGGTAGCGTCCACAGAATCCTGGGGAAATGAAGAAAGAAAAGAAAAAAAAAACATTAATTACAACAACAACACAAACAGTTTGACATTACTTGCAATAAATGTGTTTATATGAGGATGCAGAAAGCCATGTTTCTCCTTCCACAGCTTTCTGGTCCACTGAAAAAGGCTTGTGGATAAAGCACAAACATGAAAAGGAGATCTCTAAAGCTTTTTTTACTCCAAAATATTCAAGGAGCTTTACTGTTGTGCTGCATCAGAAACCTAGGCCTCCTCTTGTTTTAAACCACATGTACGGACCCCACACTTTTTCTGTGAGGAGTAGAAACAGCAATATGTACAGTATGTGCACATTTCCATTTATCTGCTACAGTGCATTATGTGACCAATCATCATTTTGAAGTGACTTTTTTTCAAAAGGTTGCACTGAGGCAACTTCAGAATAAAAAGGGTAATCAAACATCACGTTAAAAAATATTAAATCTGTGTGTTCAGTTACGCAGGCAGCTGTAGCCCCTTTCACAGAAACATTTAAGCCGAGAGTGAGACGTCTTCTCGCCATTTCGTGTTGTTTATGAAAGAACTGAGGCGGCATGAGAGTTTAAGTCAGCCTGCCACTGTTACATCTTTGCAGCAGTATCACAAAACCGTTTGGTGAAAGAGACATATGAGTAAATCACTTTCAGACAGCCTCTATAACAAACTTTGCACAAGCTAATTATTGGCAAAAGCAGGTCTTGAAAGGCTAAGAGTAAACTTTGCTGTTGTGAGATTAAAAACACAATAGGATTTTTATTGAGCCATCATAAAAACAAAAATCTGCCATGTTGTTGCAAAACAAACTGAAGAAGCCATAGACAAAATTTAAGCAGAGAACATAAAAACAACATGACACACAGCTTTCACAAAAAGCAGCTGCATCAACACGCACCAAGAATCACACCAGTGAGCATTCGAGGCAAGCTGCGTGCCAAAAATAACCAGATAACTCATCATTAAAGGGGGAAGTGCCTCCTATTAAAGTTGTTTTACACTTGTTATGCATTTGTTCCAGACAGTATTTATCTAGTTTCTTGCTGACTATTTCTTGAAAAACGTTGCTTTACCCTTCATTATAAAACAGTGTTGTACTTTATCTGAGAAAGTTCTATTCTTGCTAAATTTTTATGTTTGAAACAGGGTCCACATTGTGCAATTTAGTGGAGTGTGATTGAATGTGTAAAGAAAGACTGAATAATTGTGAAATTCAGTGATTTATTTCACCTAAGATGACCTCCTACTTTCAGTTCTCTTACAGCAATAAGTCCAGCATCTGCTAAATCCTTTGTCATACAGTGTGACATAGATTATTATCAAGATTTTAGAACTTCAAGCTCACAGTGTTTCTAGTAATATTTCTTTACGAAAGGCAAAAATAGCACAATGCGAGTCAGACATAATGTGAGAAATTTTGTAAAATAATTTAAAAAAGTAATAATATGTTTTCATCCTGCACAAACTATAGCAAGTGACTACAAACAATATACCATCACTTGGTGAATTTTCTACTAATAAAAAAAATCTATAGATCAGGGTTGGGCAAAATCGTATCGTGTGCAATTAATCATCAGAAAAACTTGAAGCACTTGATGATTATTACGATTAATGCCACCACTGACTGGAGATTTTCCCGGTCAGTCAAATATGAAGAACATTTTTTAAAAAAAGTTCTGTAATTTATTTATCAAAACTCTAGTTTTACTTGGTCTACCTACACAATTTAAAAGTTGATGTAAAAAAAAGTTGAAGTTTATACTTTTGACACAATTTGAAACAGTTTTTTGCGAAGAGCAAATCTTTCTCACTAGAGTTATTTAAATTGGTCATGTGACTAGGATATGCAGGCATCCAGGGTCTCCAGGGGATTAATTGTTGTGTTAATAGTTATCGGCTAAATACCACAATTAATCGTGATTACATTTTTTGCCAATATCGCCCAATCCTATAGAATATTTCAGAAAAAACAATCCAGAGTATGAAACTTAAACTATTAGGAAAGTTAAGTTACAGAATTGATATTGAAATTAAAAAGTATAAATGTGTGAATTTAAAAGGGTTTAAAACTAGGCTCATTTCTAGAATGTTCTATATAATAATCTTGTTTGGAGGTGCAAGGAGTTTAAATGGATTTTTTTTAAGTACAGTAAAACACGCAGCACTTGTGAAGTAATCCAATCATCCGAGCAAAGTAGATAAAGGCCCCACATTTGACTACAGTAAGGGCCGATTTCTGTCATGGCTGGTACAGATGATAAAGCGGTGCTGAAATGGAGGCGAGTGATGAACTGAAAACACCAGACGATTTTTATTAAGATTTCACAGCTGCTGTAAAATCCCTCACACTCCACATAGGACTTCACAGGTCTGATTCTTACTGGGTCTAATTTGAAGAACTTCTAGCAAATACTACAGCAGAAAACCTATTGCACAATAATGATCAAAACATTCACAAGCTTAAGAGATGCAGCGAAGCACACAATGTTTAAAGCATCGCAATAATCCACAACAAACCCCTGTTGCCTCAATGGAGCAAACAAACAAATGTTCTTATAACAACACCAACTCGTGGTCCTAAACTACACAATTATTTAAAAGGCACGCCAAGATCAAACCATATTTTCAGTTCTGTGAAAAATATGTTAACCGTCTCTGGATTTAGAACCATTTTATGTCTAAAAATAGTAATTTTGAAGTCTGTAAAAAATATCACCATATCCACAAATGCTTTACCAGATATACAATGAGGACAAGGGTTTACCAGGATTTAGGCAGCAGGACATGTGAGGATATTTAACAGAGGCCCAGTGTTAGGGGGACATTCCAGTGTTTATGGAACACCCACCCACCCACCCCAATCTGAACCCACAATTGTCACATCGTTCTGGTTTTAGGGCACCATAAAAGGGATTCAGGGTCTCTGGCAAGTTGCATCTAGTTGTCAGCTTTAGCACAGGAAGGCTGGCAGGTGGGAACTCAACAGGATTAAGGCCAGACCTCCTTAGGATGGCTTTGAGTAGTAATGAGGATGACAGTCAGATGCGCATTTGTATTTGTACTGGAGTGGAACCTGGAGGGATTTCCCTGTAGGAAGCACAAGACAGATGGATTAAAATAATCCAGCCTGAGAGCACAATATTACCCTCCCAAAAGTGTTTGGGAATACATAAGATCCCCCCTTTGTGGTTGCCAAAAGAAAAAAATCAGACTAAGCATGGCTGGAGTCGCAAGTACGACATTAAAAGCAAATCCAAACATATGAAAACGAACAGCAGGTTGGTCTCTAAATTAGTATACAAACAAACAAGTACAAGAGATAAGCTTCACCTTTCACACAAAAGCCGAACTGCCATATTATGGTGTGATTTCCAAACAAAAGAGCCAAAACAGAGAAAAAGAAGTAACTATATGAAGCTATTACAAAAACATTAAGATTTCAACACTTACACTAAAAAAACAACAGATGGAACAGTTGGATTTACTTAACTTAGTTATGTTAACAATTTCCACTTACCTGAGTAAGTCCAACGTAACTTTCACTATTTATTTCAATGTAAATGTGCAAGTTGCTTTAGATTTACTCAACTCAGTTAGTTTAGTGGAAATTGTTTACATAACTTGGTTAGGTAAATCCAACAATCTATTTTTTGAACAAAAAAATGATAGTCACGCGATGATGAAGACAAGTTTGTCTCAAAAGTATTCACAAGTGTACAAGATTTGTATGTGTGATTCAAAGCATGCAAGATTCAAAAATGCACACAATTATCTACAAATGTGTTTGACTCGATCTACAGAAAGTTATTTTGAATTGTACACTGGGTTTGAGCAAAACCATATCGCAAAAAAATGTTCAGACTGGAAGCCAGAATAATATGCAGAAAATGATTAAGTTCTCAGTTTAATGTATATTTTCAGAATTATTGACTCTTTTTCACTTAGAGCTTATCTGTGGCTCTGAAAGTCTGAAAAAAATGGCTACCAAATGTAAAATATTACATTTACTCTGCTGCAGCGAGGCATAATGGAGACTTGTTGATTAGGGGTGTACCGATCTGATATTGATATCAAATTTTGGCCTGACATCAGCCAAAGAACAACAAGTATTGGATTATATTGGCCTGCATCTTAAATCTCTATAAGCAGTCCAATGCAAGCAGTCTATTCCAGTAATCCACTCCAGCATTTCTATCTAGAAGCACTTGGATCCAGCACACAGCAAACACACTGAATCTTAAAAATGTGAATAATTGGAGAAAAAAATAGCAATATATCACAATATATAGATGATGACCTTTGTGTCGTGATGTGTCTCATTTTCACCAAATTCTTGTCAATACACAGCCCTAGATATTTAACTAAAACTGTATCTAAAATTCAGTTATTCAACCACAAAATATCCAACAGTATTACGTTACAATTAATTTTCACAATAATTGTCAATAATTAATACTTGTCACTTTGCAAGTACTGCAATTAGTGCCATGTGATGATGTATTTTTGTGTATGACACAATCACTGTCAGGTGCGCATGTGAGCCCAATAGTGGAAGGGGGAATGGACAAGCTATAACCATAACGCCAACAAATTTGTTTCATCACCTAAAACACTGGCATAAACTGGAGTACGAAGGCTAATCAAGGCTGCAACGTTGGACACATGCAAGTGCAATTGCCTTTTATTAATTTTCATATTTATTGTTATCGGCTAAATCCCGCAATTAATCGTGATAACTTCCTGGCTTCCTTTTTTAAACATTTTAAACAGCACAACTAGATTTACTTGTTCATTACTATTAGTATTATTGTGATGAATTTGCGACCGGTCCAGGATGTACCCCGCACCTTGCACTGTGACTGCTGGGTATGGGCACCAGTGACCCCCGTGGCCCTGAAAGGAAGAAGCGGGTATAGATAATGGGTGGATGGATGGATGGATGGATGGATGGATGGATGGATGGATGGATGGACAACTAGAATTAAGTTACTTGTGCCAATTGTCAAATGTGTTTCTGCCTGTTACAAACGGTAGAGGCTAGGACGCTGCCATTTTGACATTTTGTTTTTACATTTTGACTATTTCTGGGAAAGCCTCAGTTCTGTCTTTCCTTTAATATCCAGCTAACTCATTTTTATTTAGACCGTATTCTTAGTGCACCTGAAAATGAAGGAACTATTAAAACTAGCAAATTTATAAATTCTATTCATGTAAGTAGTACATAGATTAATCTGTTGTAATTTTCCTATACAGGACTTAGGCAAATACCCTCAGTACCCAAAACATTCCTTTTCATGTGAACAGGAAGAGAACATACAGGACACATCCTGCTGCTGACAGGAACTTAGATGTTATGGATAACATAGATGATGACCTAGATCTAAAAATAAACATCTGGAGCCAGTTGCACAAACGATGGGAAGACCGAAAGCATTGGCTTTCCAAACTTTGATTTTGAAAATAAGAATATTGTAACTATATAACTATCTATATATATATATATATATATATATATATATATATATATATACATACATATATATATATATATATATATATATATACATATATACATACATATATATATATATATACATATATACATACATATATATATATATACATATATACATACATA
>JARVGW010000322.1:4475983-4503313 GCA_031762495.1 Anablepsoides rubrolineatus
ATAATGGCTGCGTATTTGCTGCGGAGGTCGGACCGGAGCGGAGCGGAGACGGAACGCATGTAGTGTAAATTAGGGGTAACTCACATCTGCAAATATTTGAGGAACACCTGTTCATGTTAACAAGCAGCTGTTGAGATAAGCAGACCTACGGGGGTCCAGGGGCATGCCCCTATGGAAAAGGATAAAAAAATAAAAAATCTAAACTCAGATGTTTCTAGCCATATGATAAGTATTTTACTAAAATCTAAGTTCTAACAAAACATAAAATATCTATGTTATGTAGGTAGAATACCTAAAACAAGCATTTAAAATCAACTTTATCTAAAATTGTAACAGGAATTTTGGATGACCCTTGTTTTGTTTTCTATGTATACATTGGGCACCAGTAGTTAGGTCTGGACTGCATCATATGATACTTTTATTTCTAAATATCCTCTGCACCATATAAAACTTCGTGTAGTAACAAATCAGGCCGATAACCCCACAGAACATTATCTTCATAAACCTGAGTAACCTGTGATTATTCTACAGAATGAATTATACTCTGATAA
Organism: Anablepsoides rubrolineatus; assembly: GCA_031762495.1. NCBI lineage: Eukaryota > Metazoa > Chordata > Actinopteri > Cyprinodontiformes > Rivulidae > Anablepsoides > Anablepsoides rubrolineatus. The sequence continues at coordinate 4,476,535 of JARVGW010000322.1, forward strand.
AGATATACAATATTTACAGAACAATGTAATTGAGTACAACTAAAGTGTAAATGCCCTTTCTAAAGACCAAAATATGTTCAGAAACATACATAACTAGTTCTATTGCTAAATAAACAACTACTTTCTAATAATTTGAAGGAAATTTTGTAACTGTTTATTTGAATATTAGATGCAGTATTGTATTTTATACTTTCTGATCATTTCAGCCTTTAAGGTTAAAGCAGACAAGGAGTTGGTGTGTGTCTTATCGTGTGTGTTCTGTCATTTAGCCTAAACAAAAATGAGTTACGTTTTGATGTTTGGCGTAAAAGGTAACACCTCCACGGGTGAAACCAGGAAGAGATGTACATCATAAGGTCAATTCAGTATTATAGTAAAAATAAGTTGTCAGTATTTGGCAGACTCTCTGCTTTAGAGCAGGGCTCTTGTGTTTTGTTTTGATATAGCTCAAGGTCTTACACTGAGGCCTGTGTGCAGTACTGGGAGCCTGATTGGAGTCAGACGATTAAAAATAAAGTTTTAAAGAAAAAATCCAGCGGATTCCTGTTTATTCGGACATACCATTTTGAACAACGCACATTTTTCCTACAAATTGATGTCCCCTTTTTAAATCACAGATTATACATTTACACACACAGATTTTCTACGTAGATTAGCTTCAAAATGAAATGAACAGCACAAAAATTGGCCATAAAAAACATTATTACCTACATAGATTAACTACAAGCTCTGAGAACTGATCCCACAATGTCTCATATAGTTCACATATTAAAATAGTGATCATCACATTAAGAGAGAAACATATAATTTTCACACACACAAATAAAAAATTGTATCTACATGACCACGTTTACTAAACAGAACTTGTTAGTTATGTTGTAGTATTGGCCTAAATGAAAACTGTGGTTTTACTCAACACGTTTCTTTATATTTATCTAACTATATGAAGAATATATTTAATGCACAGGGATAACATGCTTTCTGTATTTGCAATGAAAAAGATGAGTCAAGTAAAAATGCATATATGTGTGAATTATTTCTTGACTTTTCCTTTACTCTACCTCGTTGTTTTTCCTCCTCCTACATCTTTTCTTTCTTCACTGGTTGACATTATTTGCAAATTTTGGCCTTTGGACACCACTGGTCTAAACAATGGGTTGATGTCTTTCAAATTCACAAACTTTCAAGGATTTCAAGGACCCTTGGGAACTAGGGCTGCACATTTAGTTTACATAACGCTGGGGAGAGGCTGCTGTTTTGAGTTTTTTGTACATTAGCTCTTTGCTTAAAAGACTACTTGCAATTAAATATGTTATGTAATTTCATTTTCTTTTGTTAACATGTAATAATGTTAAAAAACATCTGGGTAAGCTATTAAGTTTGAGGTTGTTTCATGGGTTATTTTAATTTACTATGGGAACTTGTCGTGTTAAGTTAGACATACTAGATAAAGGTGACTTTCACAGGTATGATGAGCAGGTGAAATGAGGTGTGCACTGAACCTGGAAAAAGAGGTGTGCTTACAGGGAGCATAGATAGACTAATTGAAAAACTAATCACAGATTAGTTGACTATCGAAAATTGTGTTTAGTTCTAGCCCTTGTGGGAACCCTGTTTACAACATGAAGAAAAAGTGTTCAATTGCGCAAAAACTACGTTTAAAGACTTCTGTTCTGCTCTTGTTTTGTTCAAGTAAAATGTAAAAGTTTATTATAGAATCATTTTAACTCAAATCTAGCAGCAAAAACTCTTTACCAAGTGAAAATGTGGGGGTGTAATGTAGCTCTTACAAGAAAGTGCAGTCACTTTCTGTTCATGTGCTCATTATTCAGCCTCATGCGATTTGTGTAGGTGAAGCTAGTCTGGGTGTGTGCGCATTAACTGCATGCGAGTCTCTGAAGTGCAATACAGAGCAAGCATCCTTCCAGCTTTTCCTACAATGAACAAACTGCAATCTTTGGCTTAACGCCTCCCACACAGAGAGGAACACGACCAGGGTCCATATGGCTCTGGTGTTCCCAATATTGTAAAAAACTAAAGGACAGCAAAAAGCTGGGTTTGAGTTTTGATTTAGTTAGTTTTTTTCCCAAGACTAAGACATTACTGCTGTAAACCAATACCCAGTGGTTTTCCAAAACTGTTAGGTTAGAAATAAGTGTCCAAGTGAGACACAATTCTAATGCACCTTTATTGTAGGGGTGTAAATCACCACCTTTATCATGATACGATATTATATTGATATGTTTGGATGACGATTCAATATTTCTCGATATCACAAAGTCTGTCACGATACGATTTCAATTCAATTAAATTCACATGTCTGCGATCGATATAATGCGATATCATATACCCATCTAACACAATGACTGTGTTAGATGGGCATATGATATCGATTCCCATCAAGAATATGATGGCGATATAGATCGATATTTTTGTTTTGCCACGATATAGCTGAATCATGAACCCTTCAAATCGATATATCGATATAGATCGATGTATCGTTACACCCCTACTTTATTGTGTAGTACACAAAAACAATTTAGAAGATTGGTTTTAACTCAACCAGTAAAGTAGGCAGTTGTGGACCTAAAATAATGAAACTACCTTTTTGTTAAATGTTGCAGAAAGAAGCTACAGGTTTAAAATATGTAGTCACAAGCCAGGAAGTGTAACAAATCCAAAATTCTGTTAATTTGCTATCCTTTTTGTTCATAAAATTATATTTAATAACCTCATTGCTCTCCTTTATACTACTGTTTTTAACCTAATGTATATTTGGGCATATTTTATAAGCAATGTCTGAAGATGCACCATAAAACCTTTCCCATCTCTACAGTATTCATAAACTCGTAAAAAATAGAAAGACAATCTGTGATGCTATAAAACTACCTCTATTCTATGAAGAAAGTAGTAGTAAAAAAAAAACTACAATTATATAGTAGCTTTTTGGTCTTCTGGACAACTTAAAGCACCTCGCAGTACAAGCCACATTTACCACACTAACAAAACAAATTTCTATTTTAAAACTGGAGCATTTCTGTATCGCACACAGATTCAAAAACCACTTGCACTCTGATGTTTGAGTGGGTCAGTATTTTTGCTCAAAGATGCTCCAGGATAAAAATTTTGGAGGTCAGAGACCTGAAAAACATTTAGTTTGAAGACAAAAGATTGACACCCCTACCACACTTGGTTGTTAAAGCATTTGATTTTCTGTTTTGTTTTAGTTCATAACTTAATTTATTTTAAAATTAGCACATTTTTAGAAACACTCTGAGCTAGGGATGCAACAATTAATTGATGTAATAAATGACGTTGATTATAAAACTTAGTTGAAGCAGCATTTTAATGTTGACGCATCGTATTATTTACCCACGTCAATGTTCATTTTTAACTGCAATGCAACACATGAACTGCTGGGAGCAGAATTGCTTCAATTGTCTGTGGTTTGTTTACTACCGAAGAAGAGGTGGGAGTCAGTCTGCAAACCACAGAAGAAGCCACATGTAAATCAAAAAGCAATAATAACAGAAACAGAAAGATGATCACGTCCAAGAAGGGAAACAAACAAGACTTAAAACTTTCCAAAGTTGGCTACATTTTACCATAATTTAACCAAAGAAAGTAAAATGCAGACCTGGTCATTCCATGGCAGGACAGCGGCAGTAAAACTTGACCACATGAGACGCTAACACACGAGCCACCCTTTGTAGATGGATACATTTCAGACGGTTAGCTTATTTGTCTGGTTTATGCCTTACAACTCTTATTTTCAGTGACTGACCACTTCTTGTTGTAGCCAACTGTCTATAAGTTTCATTATTTTACTATCAGAAAACAGTGTGTGTGAAGCAGGCGCTATCAGTTATGCTAACATTTGCTAAAGCGTTAAGTGTTATCAAAATAAATCACTGAATTACAGTAATAATCCATCCTGTCTCTTCTGAGTTTTTTTGATGACATTGAAGCCTTATAACTTTTGGACTGCCACATCCAACAAAATCTAAAACTAGAAGGATTATTTTCTTACATTTATGCACTTGAATGTCACTTTAACCAATCACAGGTGTGAGCAGGTGAGATGAGAGGTGTACTGAAGCCAGCAGAGTTGGTGCACCAACTGGAAGCATAGCTGGACATTGTGACAGAAATAATCGTTGACTAATCGCAGATTAGTTGACTATCAAAATACTCATTAGTTGCAGCTCTCCTCTGAGCTCAAATCTTCATTTTTTGCCACATTTTTTACAAAAACTAAACAAGACATACTGCAACAATCTTGTTACGACCTTGTTTTATCACTCACTAAATCTAAATTGCCAATGCAGAAAATTATAACATAATACCTGCCATATTGACAGAAAATGTCAAGAAATATAGCCCGGCAGAGTATAATAAATATGAACAATAAAGTTCATATCCACGCTTTTAATAATTGCACAAGTGAAGGCTATGGAGCCCGTTCAAAGCCTTTTTTTTTTCTTCTTAGAATAACAAGTAAGCTTCGTCTGCTTTTCACCCTCTTTTACAACCTGAACATTTCCACACTTCTGCCATTTGTCCTTTTCTGTTGCTATGGTTGCAGTGAAAAGACAGAGCTCTATGAATATTGGAAATGGAGGAGTAGCAGCACATGGTACATAAACACCCGCACATGCTCTAACACCATAGAACAAGTTGACTGTGTTGGTTCAGAATGCCTGCAGCCATCCGCTCACCCACACAATTTTTAGCCAGTTAAAAACAAGGCATTTAAAAAATATCTCCAGCTGACACACTTTGTCTACACACGAATACTAGATCATGTACCCACCCACGACGCCCGTCCTATAGCTCCATGTTGTGTTGTAGGAATGGCAATTTTTGTTTTAATCTTCAGAATACAATCTAACTCTGCACAGTATGCAGCCAACGTGATCAGAAAGATTATATGACATTATGGATTCAGACGGCGACTGCTGAGCAAAAACAGAGCTCCTCCCAAAGAATTTTCATTTGTAAAGCTGTCAAAATATCAGAGAAAAGGGTGCATGCAGTAATGCGATGTAAAACTGGAAGGCACATTTATTTAAAATAAAAAAGCCACAGTAGTCAGACGATGCACTATTCGTCACTAATTATATCCATACAACAGGATGATATCTACAACTACATAATAGTTTTTAGCTTCTTCTACTAAAGAAATGCCAATAAATAGTATGTACTATAATCACACAAATGTCAACATTTTGTTCTTCTTGACCTCCTGAAAGACAAATCACACACACAAGCCTGCTGCAGTGGGCTTTGATCACATAGCCAGAAAACTAAACCCTCTCCACTTAGTTAATGTGCAGTCATATACTTACCACAATGAAAATACCACCCTTCAGTGACCAATAATGATGAGTGGAATATTGTTCCTGGGTCTAAAGCCAAATATCTAATTTATACAATGACATCAAGACTGCAGTGGAAGTATTACAAAGCAAGGTAGCATATTTAAAAAGGCCATTTAGATGCTGAAAACAAATGAAATAGACACATATTTGGAGCATAATACTCGATTGACTCTTTTTAATATCTACAGTTACATTGACATCGCTTTATAGATAACAGATACGTAGAAAACTTGTTGTCACCCTCTGTACAAAAAACAATCTATAACAGCTCCACAGGCTTGTAAACATGTTCAACATAATTTGATTAAGAGCACAAGCAGCAGGGCAGGTTAACAGTCCCTCATGCTGAGGGAGAGGATGCTATTTTCAGTTATTTGTACATTGTTTAAAAGACTACTTGCAGTTTAATTTGCATTATATAATTTCATTTTTATTATGCTTACATGATGTATTAATGTTAAAACCCATCTGAGTAAACTATTAGGTTTGAGGTTCAAGTTCAAATCTTTCATGGGTCAAAATTGTAATTTGCTATAAGAACGTTACTTTTTATGTTAAAGGGGCTATATCATGTAAAATCAACTTTTTTGAGTTTTATATCATGTTATAATGTTATCCTCTCATCAAAAACATGTCCAGAGTCTTACTTTGACTCATTCATGCATGTTTGAGAAATCATGTGGTGTCCTGAGGCAGCAGGAAGGAGAGCAAAAAGACTGGTTGGGACTGAGCTTCCATATCACAGCGCACCCCAATGATGAGAAGATAAGTTTAGTTTCAGCATTTTAATAACCACCCAAGATGACATAGATACTTTATTATGGTATAGAAATTAAATATATGCCTGAGAAACACATAATATTGCCTATTTAAGAGAGAGAGAGAGAGAGAGAGAGAGAGAGAGAGAGAGAGAGAGAGAGAGAGAGAGAGAGGGGATAACAGGGTGGCATTCACAGGTGTGAGCAGGTGAGATGAGATGGAACAGAAGGTGCACCTACAAGAAGCATAGATGGATGTTGTGACAGAAATTATCGTTGACTAATTGAAAAAAATAATAGAAGATTAATCGACTATCAAAACAGTCATCAGTTGCAGCCCTACCCAGGACCTAAGGCGTTTATATCCATTTTAGAGATGCATCGTAGGATCAGTTGCTGGTCAGTATAAGATGATTTTTAGCTTAATCGCTATTAATTCAATGTTCAAAACTTTGAAATCCAATATTTTTTTGATTAGCGAATGCACCATAGGTAAATGGCTCTGTCTTGTGGCATCACTCTGTGGGAAAGTTTTTATTTAGTGGAGAAAAGGTCAGTCAGAGAGGCAGCACAAAAGGTGGAGAGACTAAAAATGAAAGTGTTTTTTTTTATTTACAAAGGAATTTCAGCTGCTCATGTAGGATGAAGGTTTCCATTTGTGTACTGGCTGGACTTCAAGAGCAAAACAGAGTGGATTGCAGCCCTGTTTTTATCCATTTTGAGTTTTAATAGAAGTAGACAGTTGAATTGGCCAAGTCATTTTAATTAGCCAATACCGGCAATTTAAAAAAGTTGTAAATCAGTCATACCTGAATGTACTGAAGTAACAAGCAAGAAAATGAAGCAGCAGCTTCTAAGCTTACTAAAATCCACAGTTAGGTTTTTTAAGGGAGAATGCTCTTATAATGTTTGCAGAAGTTCTCCTATGTGCTATTAAAAGTATATTTTTCCTAAAAATACATAAACAAAAATGATAAATATGGCGTTGTGTATCGGCCTTTGGCATTTGGAAACGTTCTATTGGTCTATTTACAATCTTCAACTGTATCATGGGAATGTTGCATTTGAAACTGTTGGCAGCTTGTTGGGAAACCTCTGAGACAAAGTTAGACTTTATTTACTGACACAAAAAATGTTGTTACTGTTAGGAATGCTGACCACTCTACCAGCACTAACACAACTAATGGCACTAATGAAAGATGTTAGACAGGTAAAAAGTCAGCACAGCAGTCCTTTTGTGTTAAAATATATTATAAAAAAACAGAAAATATGTATTTTTACTGTAGAAAATGGTTTCTTTGCTCTTCTTTCACACATGTAGCATCTTCTGCACCTAATTAAAGCCGATACAACACAAAAGCAGATAGTTACAATGAAATGAACTTAAGACAGATTTTGTTCTTATTATTACTTTGGACAAAACTGCTAATTAGTGTAAACTGTGATCATGTGAAAGGAAAACAATTTTCTGTAATGTGCTACACTTTAATGTTTAGAGGCGTACACAAATAATCTGAAGGGTTTTGTTTATACATTTCTAGAGACAGAAAGGGAAAGCTCAGTAAACTGATGTCGTTCTAGGAGAAATTGTACTTTGCTGTAGGGCTGGACAATATATTTGCTTGAGCATCGTCATCGCAATGTACGTGACTGCAATAGTCAAGCCTACAAATTTGCTGGGACAATAATGGCAACGGTTTTCTGAGAACTGTTGTTGGTGAATTCTTGAGATGTGGAGGAAGACGACAAAAACTTGGGGGAAGAGAGGTAAAATACGATTTAGCATGAATTGGGGCTGGGCGGTATGACATAAAATTCATATCACAGTATAAATTGAATCCCTTCACGGTAACGGTATATATCGCGGTAGAAAATTATCATAAAAAGTAAAGATAATGTCATTTAGAGCATTTATTGCAGAAAACTGTAATCTTAATCAAACCCAGCATTTTTGCTTTAATATCTGCCTGCCATACAATGAGATTCTGCCTGCTGAATCTACCAGCTGCTGCTCTGTTGCACGCTCATCTTCATCATCATCATCACCATCATCATCATCATCAGAGCAGAAGGCAACTTTACATTAGCAAGATGGATTTATGACTTAACGAATATCTATGTCTTTTTTATCATCTCTGTGGGTAACAAAACAATAAACAAGTTTTTCTCAGACAACTTGGGTGTGAAAAATGTGGTGCTTGGGGGGGGGGTCCCAATGTAACTATTCTACAGCGGGAGGGGGAAATTTTGAGGATTTATTCTCTCTATACATACACTATAATTTCTTCATTATATTTCGAACTCCTGCTCAGTTGTCTCTACACAGGTGTGATGACGTAACTGACAATCTCTATTCAATGTTGAACACTGAAAAAATGCTTGTATACATGCAATTTGGACTTGAGGAAAGGTGTGTAAATATGGCAAATTAGTACATCAACAACTAAAAGCACAATAACACCAATACTGTTAGCAAGTGTATATATAATTTATTGATTCAAGTGAAAGGAGGAAACAAGACAAACAGTCACGTCCAACGCCCTTAGCTTCCTGCACACAGTGTTTCCTGAGGAACCACAGCTACTGCATAGAGGTGGAGATTGGGGAGGTGGCTGTCAAAGAGTGAGCTTTGAGATGAGCATATGAGGATGCTGTGTGCAAGTGAATTTTTCAACCTTTGAAATGCAAAGATGATAAGCGAAGGGTGGCAGAGAAAAGTGGGAGCAGAGGAGAATGTGAGTGAAAAAAAAAAGATGGCAGTGGGAGAGTTGAGTCAAGTGTGCAAAAGAGCAGCATAGCAGTGTATTACAGGACTGGGTTCAGCAGCCATCAAGATCTGACCAAGAACTACAGAGGGCGATGGGGTGAAGTTAAACAGACATGTTTCTCATAAACACTAAGAGTGAGGCACAAAGAAAACCAAACGAGTTCACCTATGCTACCATTCCAACAGTGAGAAAAAAACTGGACAGTGGGGGACAGCCTCACTCCAATTACAAGATGGCTACTTCGAATGGAAGCAAATCAACAGCCTTCACCATTTCTTATGACAAGCTCTCTGTGAACCTTCAACATTAAATGACACTCTGCACCAGTTCCCCAAAAACAGCATTAATCTTTGGGAGGCAATAATGTCAGAGGCACAGATGTGATTTTTCTGTTTAATATGTAAAACAAGCACCAAATGTAAATATTATAGTAAGAAAACATAAATCACTGCATTCATATGCATTTAGATGCAACAACCTGATGCCAACAAGTCCACACCATGTTCTCTCAAAATAAAATTTGTCAACACAGGTATTAACTCTGGTATTTTTACATTACAATGAAACATGTGTAAACTGTACGAAACGTAATCTATTGGTACTTGTATTGGTATAAGCAAATACTCAGAGGTAAGTACCTGTAATTGGAAAAACAGAAAGATGCGATGTATGTGAGCATCCATAGTGAACCAAAATCCCAACAACTTACCACTCTAATTTAGATCCACTTTGCTAAATAATTCATTAGGAAGCAAAAAAACTCCTTTCAATGCTTTTTTCTTCTTTAATTACATTTTTGATATTTTTAAAAGTCTAAAGTTTCTTCCTAAAAATGTTAAAAAGCAACACAATGGGACATACAAGTGAAGACACTATTTATATCAGAGAAAATATAAAGAGCCATCAATAATCTCTGATAAATAGAGCATCAGCAAGTTACAATCAGTACGTAGCCAGGGAATAAATTTGAAATTAAAGATTTTGTTTTTTTAAAAAAAAAGAAGATGTAAGAAAACCTGAACGAAACTACACTGCAAACCAGTTTTCAAGACTCTACAGGTGAGCTCCTAATTGTACAGTAAAGAAATTTTGAAAGCTTGAAAAAAATCTAACAAGTTGTGCAGGATCCTTTAAATGCTCAGCTTTCTTTTTAAACTGCACTTTCAAAAACAGGCCATGCAGCAATTGTGGGTGAGAACTGGCTTTGCATAGGTAATGAGAAAAAATAAAAGGCTGCCCTATATCCACACTAGAGATTACTCCGATGGCTGCTATTGCTAAAAAAAGAATCATTGCAGGGAGTATGACTGACACAGGCACACACACACCCTCACACATAAACACAAAAACAAGGCAGTATATTTATAGGGAAGAAGGTATAGTATCAAAGGAACTTTTTTAAAATCAGTGCTTGGTTAACTGTTGTCACCCGATCAAGGATCTGTGACTATTTCAAGCCTTGGAAAGGCAAACTGCAGGGAAGATTAATGGTCGCTTCAAGCCAAAGTCAATCCTCTACATATCCAGCATATTTCCGTTTCTCATTTCTAAACTGCTTATATTTCTGCCCAAAACAACACAAAGAAGTATCTTCATAATGTGTCACAGGAATACAATGTAGATACACAAGCCTGATTCAACACATTCCATCATGTAGGTGTCTGACCTGTTCTGCGAGGCCACAATTCAGGAGGGAAAGTCCCTGTGCAGACTGACTGGAGACAATGTGATTTTCCACTCCTTACAGCCTGCTCTGGTTAAACACAGTGACTATATGATACTTACTGCAAGTAAAGTAGCATTATATTTTTATATCATTTCAGTGAACAGATTTTTTTAAACCAGGACTAGGCAGTTATTATTATTATCAAAACATTACCCTCTGCTGTTCTGAAAGGATGATTTTTTTTTAAATAAAAATTATTTGGTCCACCACAAGTGAGATGTCTGCAAACACATTACTCACACCTTAACGGTCAATAATTTGAAATTCTTCTCATTTACAAGACTGTACTAGTTCTTCATCAGGTTTTCTGTCTTCAGTGATTTCATGTGCCAATAAAGACAGTTACAAAGACTAAATGCATTTAAAAAATAAAACTTTGTGTTTGGGCTGTAGAAGATTTTACAAGTGTGGAAAACTGTAAAATGACACAATAACGGGGTAAGAAAAATCAATAAAATAATGTTGACTTGAAACATTGTAAAGTTTGGAGGTTTTACACTGCAATATTTCATAGAGGTAGTAGGGGTTATAAGTGATTACTTGATACAACGAAGACACAAACCTTTCTGATCTGATTTTAAAATGTCAAAACTTAATTATTATTTAATGTTAAATGATGTCATGTTGAGGCAAACCTCTGAAGTGCAATGCCCAGACTGTTTCTGGTATGTACTCAACAGAAACACTTTAAGGAGAAGGCTGACCAAGACAAACAACATCTATTATTGATTTAAAAAAGACAGACATGGGAAGTATTTCAGCTTTTTGTTTTTTTAAGTACAAGATGATGTTGACAAGAGCCACACTATGCAAGTTAGGTAAACTTTTCCACCTGGAGGAGAAATAACAAAAAACAAACAGCTGGTGGTAGCTGCCACTGTTAACCAAAGGACTATCAAGCAAGCAATGTCAAATTTCCCTTTAAACTAAAAAAGAAAAAGCACAACACAAAGTCTATTTCAACTTTTACTGTGAAAAATTTGAATCCCCATTCAGCCACAATAGAACATGATCATCAGCCATTTCCAGGGGTTGATATAAGGGCTTTTAGATTGTCCGAGATAACCTACTTTAGTTTTGGACAACTAGGTAAATAGACCCGAAAAAAAATTCTTAACTGTGTTACACATGTTCAACATTTGTAAAAATGAAAGGAGGAAAAAAAATGTGTTTGTTGTGGCCTTCTTAAAGCCATACAGAGATTAAACTGACAGTTCTTCACCCTCTCTCAAATTGAAAATTGTAGAAATTTATGACAAACTATAAATATCTGAATATACCAGTCCAAGGCATCTGCAGGTTTTAGCAAGTCCTATTTTAGACCATTTTATGGTCTCCTTAAATGAAAGTTGAGATTAAAAAAATTAAAATAAAAAACTACTATAAATATTGGTGATGGTTGGGGGAGCCTGCTGTATTACAACCAAACATTGCATGTCGCCCTGCTCTGCTGATTGGGCTGTGACTCAGGTTCTCTTTATTGGTTGAAAGCAACATTAGTTAAATCCCTGCATCCCTGCTTGGAGACAACAAACATTTCTTTCTCCTCCTATCTTTTAAGAAATCTGGCACAGAAAGGCTGTCTTGCTCTCAAGCTGGAAATCCAGCCACCTGGCCAGAGCGCTGCCAACCCCTGCATCTCACCTGCTCGTGCCTGTTGTCCAGACCATCTTATCTTAACAAGTTCCCATAGCAAATTAAAACAATGACCCGTAAACTTAAGCTTAATAGTATAATCATCCTGTTTGAAATCTTGCTGGATCTGGCAGTGGAATATGCAGCAAGTGTTCCTCTTACAAAGTCTGAATAAAAGGAAGCAGATGACAACAAGTTCAATTTAAAGCTCCTGAAACAGTGGAGATGGCTGACAAACTGACAATTCATTTATTATCTATACCCGAATCTTCCTTTCAGGGTCACTGGTGCCCACATCCAGCAGTTCCTGTGCGAGGGGCGGGGTACACCCTGAACAGGTCCTGACAATGATCTGAAATAAGTCTACTGCAGGTAAGACACCAACTAATTCAAGTTATTCCGATTATCCTTAAAATATAAAAGAAATATCTAATCCAAGTCTGGTTTTTAACTGCTATAACACAGCCTCACCTAACACTTCTGCTACTCTTGTATCAAAATGACTCACACTCAAATTAAAGCCTTGTGGGTACAGAAGAATAAAAAAATATTAAGATGTCTATGCCATATTACAAAGTGCTTCTTGTTGATGTGAACATGGCTAAAATACAAATCCCTACATGTTTTTTCATCACTATACACCTCTCTGAGTATATAAATCTGAGCCATTCTAGAATACTGGATGAGTTTGGGGAAAAAATCCCATATTTGCCTCATTTGTCTTTACTTTGTTTACATTTTACATTAAAAGCCTTAAAGGTTTGTCAGATGAACAACTCATGTAATCTGATGAAAAAAAAACCCAACAACATATGGAGGAAGAAATGTACACAAAACAGCATTAGCAACAGTGTTTTGCATTAAGACTAGGGTACTGTTAAAAAAACAGTGGAACGAACCGCAACCTTTTTATAGCCACCGGCCTTGCTGTAAAGACAGAAAATAGCTGAGTGGTGAAAATGCATGTACTGGTCAAAAAAGAGTGCTTAGATCCTTTGTGTGAAGTATACTGGCCCACAGCATGCTGGGGGGAAAACAAAGTATGGCTGCTTGTATGCGTGAGCAGGGGCAGAGGCCCCGACTGGCAGACCTCCTCTCTTTGGTATTTAGGTATGCTTTTGCTTTTCATTCACAGCCCACCGCACAAGCTCATAGGCCCATCTCTCCACAGTCACCCCCCCCCCCCCCACTCTCTGCTGCAGCATTTCAATGTAAATGGTTGGATGAATGGCTGCAGCTGGCCCATCAAAAGGCCAGCCTTGCTTAAGGGTCTTGCTGATTGAGATTCAGCCAGGCCACACCACTTCTACCCTCCCCCTCCCCCTCCCCCACCCAACACTTTGTCCTAACACTCCTACGTCCATCTAAGCTTAGCTGATTCCCAAACTGAAGTGGATGACACTGCACACATGGGTATTAAGAAAAAAGATGTAGCTGGTTCCCTCGGAGCTTAACTGTAAACAGCACAAAGCCAAAAAGCAGCAAAGTCTGGGAGAAATGCAGTATTTCTTTTTTGGAAGAGATCAATAAAACCTCCTCTCCTGTTCTAACAAAGTCAATAATAAATATGAAAACGCTACTACCTGTTTGTTTACTATTAACATTGCTTTTTAAGGTGACAAAAAAGGGAAAAGTGCAAAATTCTGTTATTCTCACCTTTGTCTGATTAACAGTGCTGAACATTTTTTGTTAGTTTGTTTACCAATTAAACCAACTGTCAAATGCAATTCTATAAACAGAAGCCTCTAATTATTAAAGCAGGTCTATTATTTAGAGATAGTACCTACAAAACTTCTAACAGAAATTAGAATAGAGGCATCAAGGTGGTCACCTAATCTTTAACTAGACACAAAAAAGTTATTATTCCCGAGGCAACATACAGAAGGTTAGAATCTAAGCAAGTAAGAAAGTGTCTCTCATCATATACAGGCCCTGTTCTGACTGAAAGCATTCACACTTAGCAGTAAAATGTCTACCTGAAAGTATTTATGCGATTAGATGTCAGTTACCAGTGTCGGTGCTCAGCATGCAGATACGTGCCGACATGTCACACAGCGACCCGTAAAACCAGAAAAATCACACTACAGCAAAACACGGAACACTAACAACAGTCAGCTGTTTTTGTCAGTGCTGATTGACACAGCACATCGTAGCTTATACTATAGTGACCACAGTGGGTCTAATCAGCTCTAAAACAAATCAGAACACACAAACTGAAGTATAACTTGCCGTGCAGCGTCCTGCAAGCTGCTCTGGTGAATAAAATCAAGACTAAACAGTCATTTTTATCGAAACTGACTCAGACCAACTGTTCATTAAAACTTTTAAACAAATAAATGAATAAAAACCTTCAGAATGAACCCAAAACATAGGCTGTGTATGTTTAAATCAGCCAGGAACTGAGCTGAGCCCACCTGGACCTAGCCCCCTTACAGTTTGTTTGCTTTAGTCCTTATGGCCCAGTTACACCTGATTTCTGGAACCCCGAGGTCTCTGGTTTTATCCAGCCTGGCCTGCCCGACCCGATTTGATGCCAGCTGCTGTTGCTAATTGATTGGTTTACTGACCAGGGGGGTGGAGGTCACATTATACAGATGAGAGTAACTTTATGTGAATCGTTAGCAGCATCCTGCAAGTTAAACTACACAACAACAGTAGCTATTAAACAACAACAAGCTAACATTAGCTACCATTACCTTACGGTCCTCTGTCCTCATCCTGCCCTCTCTCGTCTTAAGCGTCATACTGCGTCATTGCTAACCAAATGCAATTCAGTTGCTAAAGACTGGTTTACAAACCAGGTGTGAACCAGGTCACAGTCTCAAACATGGCTTTCAAGCCCAGGACAACTAACCCCAGGACTTTCCCATTTTGCGTATGAATAACACATCACTGCAGGAAATCTTCTATTCAGCAGCACACCCAGTCAAAAACAAACTATTACAGTCAGATCGGCAACAATCCTGGCACTAAGTAGGCTAGGCAGAGTCGATGTTTGTTTTTTTCACTCAAGGATATCAGTGTTGTGTTGGGTGAAGGATCCGAGGAGGAAAACCATTTTTTTCTTCTTGTTAACGGCAGAGCTGAACAAGTGAACATCAGCTGCACATTCACGTGGTCAATAGGATCACAGCAGCTGCTCATCAATGCTGTGCATCTTGCTAATTTAACAACGGGGTTCAGAGAACGGATCATTTTGGGCAAAATGACGTGCAGAAAGACGCGCTGCTCGGAGTGTCACTGCACAGGGCTGCTCTGCCACAACATGCCCACGAGGTTCTGACCAACCCCACAGTGAGAACCACAGGGCCCACAGCTCAGAGTTCTGACCGGGGGCAATGTTCACTCAGCAGGGTGCAAAGGACGTGGAACTTAAAGTATAAACCAGCCATTACCATTCATAAACTACTGAAGAATAGCAAAACTTGTCAACTTAGTCATTGCTAATTTTCTTTGCTAAATTTGAAATCTGTGATACCTCTCAGACAAACTGTGCTACAATGCAGCATCCTGCAAATCTGTCTATAAGAGGTAAATAAATCACAGGTTAGCTGCATGTTTGGGGCTGTACAAAAATGATAGGACCATAATCTTGACAAGTCGTGTCTGTTAGCATGACAAAAACACTGTAAATAAAACATTTATTTATTTTTCAAAGATTGATATGAAGATTAAGCTATACATTTTTAAACGGCACAGTGGAGTAGAGGAAGCAGAATACAGAAGTAGTAGTAGGTGCGAGACATTCTGGGAAAAAAAATAGTTTCTAGAAAAGTGCAGTGGAAAGCTAGCAGATCCTAACATGACTTTAAGACATCATCAACCACCAGGACCTCCTAAACCTCAGAATGAAGCTCTGCAGTCCCTGAGGGAAACAGCAGGATTGGACCCGCCATTTTGTTCCATTTCTCTTCAAGGATAGAAAAGAGGGCAAAGGACCAGGCTAAATTTAAAAAAACAACTTCAGATGCCATTTGAGTATCCTCTGAGATTGTGCTGCTAGAACAGCGGCCATAAAAAATTTACACAACTTGAACATGGGGGGACAAGCAAAACCTAGACGCATTAAGGCAGAGACAGACGGAGAGAAGCAAGAAATAGGAGTAGCCATGCTTGTTTACCTAAAAGGACCACACTCCAAGTATGAAGGGGGAGGGGAGAGCCCCTGTAGACAGAGTGAGTGCTGAACTTGTAGCTAAAGGCCTTTCTTTATCAATTCCAGCACAACTCTTTGTTTATCCAGTTCACTTCAATTCAGTTTATTTATATAGCTCCAATTCAGAACAATAGTCTTCTTAAAGTACCATACATAGAAGTCAAACTCATAAATTCAAGTGTAGTTAAAATCAGTTTATCCGAATTATGATATGATATATTACAAAAAATTAATAGTCAAACTAAGGCAACCAGCAGATTAAATTGAAGCTTTACTAAAGGCACAATCCCCCATCCTGAGCAATTACATAAATGGTTCTCCTTCCATCAGAACCACAAGTGGACAGTTTTGAATATTCAATAAAATTGCAAACAGTGCATACTGTCAGCACCACATGGATATTATTTAACATCTAATGGAAATCTAAGGAAAAGTGAGCCATCATTAACTCTGACTGAAACCAGACTTTTAAAATACGCGCTGACAATGAATGATTGCATCTAAGTTATACAAAATAGTATGAAAGTAGGGTCGCACAATATCAAGAAAACCTGCCATGTGCGATAATAACGGTGCCTAATATTGCGATGACGATATGACTTTTTTCTTTGCTGTGGTGGATGTAACAGGTCTCTCTTTGTAAATGAGACAATGAGTCTCAAGAGAAAACGGATAAAAACTTGCAATATATCAAAAAATACTTAACTATGCAGTGTGGATGGTTTTCTGCTGGATCCAGAGGAAAAAAATAACTAATACATAATTTCCATTACAACATGATGGGAGTGATTATGATTTGATGTTGTTTCTCTGGTCCATTTTATCAGACTGATGCTGATGCACACAAATGCAAACAGAGCCAATCATTTAATGCAATTTCTGCATTTTTTGCAATATTTATATTGCACTGGCTGTTATCACGATAACGATAAATTTGCAATATATTGTGCAGCCCTATCTGAAAGTCAGACAAGCATGCTTAGATAATGCAGTCTTTTGAAGTCAAGTCATTCCACTAAGTTCATCTGTGCTCAAAATGTCCCAGATTCTGCTCTAAGCATGCTCCTCTGGTTCTGACCCAGAGGGAATTGAAGAAGTCGAAAAAATGCCTAGCACTAGCACATCCAGCACTTGTGTAAATATAGGTTTAACTCACCAATAAACACTGTACCAGTTTGGACCAGATAAATTATCGGGTTTGGTCTGTGAGGTAATAGATCAACTGGAAAAGCCTAGTATCAATCAATGCTCTGTTTGTCACATTCTCACAAAGTCTGGAGTACTTTAGCCAATAAATTCAAATAAATTCATTCACTTACAGTAATTATACACTGGGACTAAAACCAGAAATCAGACTGGCCCAATGGTTCACAAATGTTTCAGCTAACAAAACCACAAAATAACAGTGCCCCAAAACTTAAAGAATGCAAACGTTGCAATTAGGCCAATTAAATAAGAGCAAATGACCAAAACCACCATTAGACTGTGGTTATTTATTTACAAAAACATGTTTTATCTCTTCTCACAACTATGACAAAGATAAAAAAACAATTATTTTCGAATTTTATTTAGTTTATGGAAAGCCTAAAGACCTTAAACTTGACCTCGCATCGTAGGGTCCTAACTGGTCTAGTCCAACTGTAACTATAGATTGATTGAATTGAAAAAAAGAAATGTACTAACTGTAAAAAGAATGGTTAATGCCTACTGTGAAAAACTGAGCAAACAACTTTAATATGCCTGTTATTTAACTCAACACAGTAAACCATGTTAGTAAATACTAACACGTGGAAATATATTTGCTGTGCAACCAGTACAGTTTGTTTTAGCAAACGGTCCCCATATTAAATAACACATAACCTTTGTTGTTTTCATGGCAAGTTTGTGTTGTTTATTTTGGCTCAGAGCTCTTAATATTACTTTACAAGCAGACTGAATTGTTCATTGATTCTGACAGTCTTTGACCTGATCATACACATGATTTAGTTGTGTTCCGCAAAAAGCTACCCTTCAGCTCATACAACAAAAACAAAGACAGTCACGTTCAGTTGGTTTTTGCCGTTATGCGTTCACCATGACACATCACTTTGTGCCGAGCCACATTCAAGTTTTAACAGACAATACCACGAGGACGACTGCAAAGATAGAGGCAGATTAAATTAGAAAAACAAACAAACAAAATAAGTAGCGTCTAAAATTTGAAGGTTGACAAACTGTTTTGGACTAAGGAGGATGAACCCTGCATGCAAACCATTAAAATACTGAAATGTACAGAGTTATAATATAAGACACAACATCTGCTGCTGAGCAGAAGAAGAGCAGTTTCATAGAAATCCAAACAGTCTCCCTTTCCTGGGCTTAATGACCTTTCTAACCCCAGCAGAGCTCCATTTCCTGTTGCAGACAGACAGTGTGCCATGATTCTCTGGTACCACTTATGGGAACAGGAGCAAAATCTCACCAGCACTAATAGGAACCGGATGGGGCACAGGGTTTATCATTAGCCTCTGTGATAAGACATATGTGGAACTTTCCTAAAGGACAGTGTTGGTAATGTAATGACAAATGTCTGATATGTTAATGAAAGCTGGACATTGACACAGGGAGTAATAAAGACTATTTGTTTACAAATCAGTAATAAGAAAAAAAGCTGTTACTTTACACACATTTCACAGAGATTTAAGTGCGACAGAGTAGGGCAGTGGTTAATAATAGCATTGAATCTTTGAAATCCATCTAAAACCTTTAAAAACAAGCCAGAACAGTAGCCAAGCTGAAAGGAGACAGATACGCACCACTGCCTCTGCAGTGTAGTCAACCTAAACGCCTCTACAAGCTACAACACACTCAGTGTCTTGTTGGAAAACACCACCAGCAGCACTGCAGTGTTTTCCTCATCCCTGCACCAAAGTGCTAAGCTTCCCCTCCATATTCCACGTCTAATGAAGCTTATTCTAAATCCCACCACCTTCAGCCTCTCCTTTTGCATGTAATGTACACAGAAAACATGGCACCTATGTAACATATACATAACAATAAATGCATGTAAACATTTAAACACACTATCTAAATTTTACAAAAACAGCTCTTTTTTCTATATCTTCTTAAGTTCTGAGGATCATATGTATTGCCAGACTTAACCATTGACTTGTAGCATGTCCATTTATCTTTAGTTCGGGAACAGTCGACCAAATGGAAACCACTTCATGCCACGAATTAATAACACAGAGCACATCTAATGGAAAAGGAGATACACTAGGAGTGTTTAGATCTGCTGCCAAATGAGCTCTGCCAGTCAGCCATTTAAAATAGGTCAACATTTGGATGTTATTAAGTGCCCTCCCCTGAGAAATGTGATAGTAATTATTGTCTGGGAAATGGAAGTGCCCGTAAAAATGTGAGCAAAATACACCCCCTAAAACCTACAAAAGAATGGTGTGCAATAATTGATTCTGCACCCAGATTTAATCTGTGAAATGCAGCAGTTCCTATTTATATTTGTACTTACATATGAACAGACCATAGCTGCAAAATCCAATCAAGCTTTGCTACAGATGTACAATTTATGTACAGATGAAGGTGTAGCAAAAGTAAATCACTGCTTCGGTACAAGTGAAGAAAATTTCCAAAAATCCTTGCTCAGGTCAACCAAAGAAACAACATTTTAAGAAAACAACATCGTGTGTTTTTAATAAACATCATTTTAACACAAAACCATAAGACATCGTATTTATATTTCGCATATAATTGCATATCAAAAACAGAAAATAAAGATTCTGTAAGTTGACCTTTTGCCATGATAACAATAACACTAGAAGCAGAGTTACAACATGAGAGCAGCAGCACTTTGTTGTTGTTAACATGTTAGCATGCAGGGGAACAGCAACTTACCCCTAAATTCCCCACGAACTCCGATTCTTATCAGAATCTGTAATGTTTAGTCTATGCCGCAGTGTTTTCGACTGATGCTGGATAGTCCCATTTGTTGCAGTCGGTTCAATATAAATTCCGGAGACATCCGCACAAGCTTGCGACGACCATGGCAGCTAAGAAGAGCAGCTCACCACAGCCGAGGCTAGCGTTAGCTTGGTTTAAAAAAAAACCGTGTAGACCAACAAACAACCGTCCTACGAAAAGGAGACTTAAATTATCCACCAGAAATCGTTACCAGCGTTGCTATTTCATCTCCGCCACGAGCTCAAAACCTTCAGATGTCCATGTAAGCAATGGTAGGCTTGCTTGGGTAAACGCGAAGCATCAAAAGATCATATTTTCGTTTCGCTTTTAATCCTCTCTGCCAACCCATTCGAGCGGTTTTCGAGCGGCCTTTGACTTTAGGTTTGTGTAGACGCTAGACGGAAACGCATCCGGGATAGAAGGAGCTCTCTGATTGGCGCGCGCCACATGGGCGGATACCCCATCGCGTGCGACAAACTCCATTTTGGATCCTCGAAGGAAACAAGTTGCCCGTCACAGCGAAGCGGAATAAGGTCCCAACATGGCTGCGGGTGTGTCACAGTTTCAAGCGCAACAGAACACACTCCATTATGTAGTTGGAGGACTAAAGGAAATGGAGTTCTGGCATAGTGGGGCTTGTTTTGTACACTTAGATGACATCAATGCTTGCTCATTATTATTTATTGCTCATTATTATTATTTTTAATTAAATCTCAACTTTTAAAATGTTTGAAAAATTATGAACACTTGGAAAAATAAGCACTCAAATTTATGTAAATTACACAACTACGTTTATGGGTAATTATAAGGGTACGCATTAACTAATTACATCGCGGAACTAATTAGGTATTAGGTTTTGTAAATAAAACTTTATATTTTGATGGCGTCTGTCATAGCCAAGACACAGATATCAAGACTTTTTATATTATATCTATAGCCAAGACCGGAGTTAACTGTGTCACGGGACACTGATGTGAGCGGGGCGTTCCGGTGTTAAAAGCGAACGCACCTAAACAGAGGCCATCAAAACAAAACGCTACCGGATATTACGAGATCTCCTATTGGCTCAAAGAAAAAAATGTCCTTACTCTCATTGGCTTCTGTCACATGTCAATCAAACTGACCTGTACACGTAGCAGATTAATTTATTTTATACTAATTTAATAATTATAACACATGCAACTAAATTGATATTATGAATATTTGTTCATGACACTGGCGATGAGAACATGACAGACAATAATGTACACTTTATGGGCTAAATTAACTTAAGGCAAATGCAATGCAAAAAAAATTGTATGATTATTTTGTACAGTCTTTGTGTGGCATTTAAAAAAGGAATAAATCGAAAACGTAGATCTCACAAGCTCAATAAGATGCGCTATGTTTGCAAATTTCTGTCTTAAATTTACCAAACGTAGACGCTACTCTCGTCAGTTTAAACAATGGCGCCATCTGCTGGACAAAAAAAACTACATATCTTACTTATTAATGTTATTTTTTTTAAACAGTTTAGACAAAACTGGTCCATTTTATAGTGACTCAAATCTATCTATCTATCTATCTATCTATCTATCTATCTATCTATCTATCTATCTATCTATCTATCTATCTATCTATCTATCACAAATACCTAATTCTAAACAATAACCCAAATGTATTTAAAATATGAAAAAAATCTGCTTTGTTGCTTTTTTTTAATAAAAGGACACGAATGAAGGACATGTAAGCTGGCTTTTTTATTTTTAAATAAAAAAGCAATAAAGTGTTCAATGTAAATAGGCCTTACTAACATGTTATTTTACTTTTCTGCCTCTTTTAATTCATTATTTTTATTCTATATTTCCTTAATATTTGTTTTATTTTATTTATACAATTAAAAAAATGTAATGTTCAACTTGATTTACTGTGACTGTATACCTAAAAATATATTTTCCCTGTTAATAATACTGTAATAATAATAGAACAATAACAATGTTTGTCCAGGAGGGGGCGCATTTATGCTTATAACGTGATCATTAACTTTAAATAAAACCGTCGAAGAAGAAGCGTCGCAGTTGAATAACGTAGCAACGTGCTAGCTCCGAACTGAGGTTAAAAAGGGGGTAAACAAACGTTTTGTTTTTACACCCAGGTTTGAGAACATTAAATATTAATATTATGGACGTACAGTTGTTTAGCTAATATGCGGTTTGACCGATAACAACCAACATGTCAGCTCTGTTGTTGCAGCATAGTGCTGGGGTTTGTAGTAAACACATCAGACGTTTACTGCTAATGCTTTCAAAGCGAAACGCTCACGTTTTAGCAAACAAACAGGTAAATACCGATAGCGGTAAACATGTTCTGTCAAGGTGTGCTAATGTCAGGAGGACGCTTTTTTCAAGATCCGAGCGGGCAGTAACAAGTCATCCAGAGATGAAACTCATCGAGGTAAGAGTCTGTGAACACAGTTTCGTGCTTTTCAAAATAAAACTATTCTTTTTTATTAGTGGAAACCGATATGAGTTTCCACCGAGATCATATTTACGTATTTATACTTCTAACAAAAACTTAGTGGATTTTTATGAGACCTATTGCTAGATAAGTCTTTAAAGTTGGATTAACTTACAGCTAACCCAGCTGCTACAGCCACAACTGTCAGTTCAGTCAGATTTACAGATATTTTGCTAAAACAGGTGGTACCTAAGAGTCATTCACAACACATATCTGAGTGTGACATCTTGCAATATAAAGCATGAGATTGAACATCCCATTATTTTCAAGAATTCAAGTACCGATGCAGATATGTAAATCCTTAAATAAAGTTAAAAGAATAACAATTTAAAATGTAATTGTAATAAAATGTATAACTACATATACATACATTTTTTGTCTCCTATTTTTCTTAGTGGTAATTTCAGGATATAAATATTACATGAACATAACATTTCATATTTTTATTTTAGAGTCTTCTTCATTTACCTTTGGGTCCTGGCATGGTGGGACTTCGCAAGGAGTTAATCAGGAACAACCTACTGAGAAACCCTGTTGGTTTGGTAAATCTGTTAGGTAAACACTTACCTTACTCATGATTATACTCCTCCACAACTACAGTGTGTAAGATTTGTTTTTATTATTATTTCAGGGGCAAAAAACCTTTTCAGTGCATCTCAGTCTAAACGACAGCAAAATCAAAATTCTGGACCAAAGGGAAAATCACCTCAGGATGAAGAAGGTGTTTGTTATTTATTTATGATTTTTTTGCACCTTTTGATGGTTTTATTAATAGGTTATTTTTGATCACGTTTATTGTTTGTTTTGAAACTCAGAAGAGAAAAAACGGCGCGAGCAGCAGGAGCAGTTGCAGCGCGAGCGCCTGCGGGTCCTCTTCATCATAGCTCTCATTATGAGCCTGCTGAACACCATGAGCGGCAGCGGCGGCAACATCTCCTGGAACGACTTTGTCAACGAGATGCTGGCTAAGGGAGAGGTGTCACAAGTGCTCGTTGATCCCGAGAGTGACGTCGTGGAGATCCACCTTCACCCGGGTGCAGTTATTTTTGGACGACCTGTACGTTGTGTGGAGCTACGTGCAAAAAAAACAATAAAAAAAACAATAATGGCATCGGAACTTGAGCAAATAAGTTGTGAACCTCTAACCTCCTGCCATTTTTTTTGCTCAGCAGAGGCTGGCACTCATGTACAAGATGCAGGTGGCCAACATCGACAAGTTTGAAGAGAAGCTGAGGGCGGCTGAAGAGGAGCTGAATATTGACGCTAAGGACAGAATACCGGTGTCCTACAAACGCACCGGATTCTTTGGAAAGTAGGAGTCTGACCTTTTCTATAAACAAGTCTGAATGTGCTTCTTTAAACCAATTTACAGCCAATATCTGAAGCCAAAACACTGAAAGAATGTGTCATCCTCACAAACAATAATCATCAAATCTTATGATAGTGATTCTTAAAGTCCAGACAGACCCACATGTTTCATTACATCTTCACTGAGCCAATTCCACGAAGAATGGTTGGCTCCTTAGAGAGAGTGTCTGAGGCTGGGCTGCCATTCTTAGAGACTAACTCAAAATGACAAGAAATACACATTTTCAACCACAGAAGAGGATTAGTGCCACAGAGCAAAAAAATAATAATTCTGAGATTAAATTCAGAATTATTCAATTCAATAATTGATTTACTTTGTTTTGTTTAATTGACTTAACTTGTTGTTTTGTGAATGAAACAAATTGATAAATAATACTGTATTTTTCATGTATAATACTAGAAATTTAACCCTAAAAATCATCCATAAAGTGTGTGTGTGTGTGTGTGTGTGTGTGTGTGTGTGTGTGTGTGTGTGTGTGTGTGTTGATGTTTAGATTTTTAATGCTTTTTAAGCTCAAAAACTGATGATCATATTATACATGAATAAATATGTTAATTATGAGGAAAAAAACATCACAATTCTGACTTTTTCCTCAGAATTCTAAGAAAAAATTTCGGTACCACTTTATAATAAGACTCCCCTTATAGATGGCTTATAAATAGTTCATAGATAGGTTATTGATTCATCTATAAACACTTTGAAAATCATTAATAAATGTTCATTAAGGATTAATTAAAAAACAGGAAAGAGACAAAACTGTCCAGTTTCTTGCCAAATAGTGAGACAAATCTGTTCGTGTATATATCACTAGGTTTGTAAGAACAATGATGTATTCGAAACACATATTTGAAAAATAATATTACGGAGTTATACATGTGAACAACTTATTGTAAAATGTAAGACAGTAGGTACACTATTAATGACTAATAAACTTGTATAAATGCCATAAAGGAACCTTATTGTAAAGTGTAAAACAGTACACTATTTATAAGGCTCTGTTATGACATTAATAAACAGTTTTACACTTTACAATAAAGCTCCTTTTGATTGCTGTGGATATGTTTAATGCAGTAATACAGTACATTATATGTAAAATGTGTTTCCAATAAATTGTGCTTACAAGGTAGTAAATAAGTCTGAAATGTTTAATAAGCACCTTTTAGATGTAATATATACACGAACAGATTTGGCTCACTATTTGGCAAGAAGCTGGACAATTTTGTCTCTTTCCCGTCCTTAATTAATGAATAATAAACACTTATAAATGATTAATAAAGTGTTTACA
This sequence comes from Anablepsoides rubrolineatus, assembly GCA_031762495.1. Lineage (NCBI taxonomy): Eukaryota > Metazoa > Chordata > Actinopteri > Cyprinodontiformes > Rivulidae > Anablepsoides > Anablepsoides rubrolineatus. Next base: position 4,502,066 of record JARVGW010000322.1, read on the forward strand.
GATGAATTAAGAACCAATCTGGTTAAATAACGGTAAATAAAATAAAAATAATAAAATCTATAAGCTATTTATAAGGGGAGCCTTATTGTAAAGTGGTACCAAAATTTCAGAACTCAGGACAACAAATATAAATGCTTTTGCTCTCAGGCCCTAATCCTCTTCCGTACCATATGGCTGCAATGATCAGAAAAGTTTTTAAATAACAGACTGCGCCTAACATTCAGTCAGTCAGTCAGTCACAAAAGTTCCTTCAATACAGTTCCAGGCAATGCAAACGGGAAAATTTGAAAATTTTTATAGTTTTTTTTCCTGCTTTAACTTTATGTTTTGTAATTTCTATTAGCTATAAATAACAATAAATCATCTCTGGAGTCAAAGGTTACAAATTAAATATTCTGGAGCAAAACTTTAGGAGTAAAGTTTGAATTAAAGGTTTGAGAACTCCTGCCTTAAAACTAATAAGAATCTTTATTGTCATTGCTGCACTGAAAAAACCACTGCGGTCCACAGACAATGAACAACGAAAAAAAATTGCAGCTCCCGTAGAGCAAATAAATGAGAACATTAAGAAACAAAATAATTCAAAAGTAAGATAAAATAAGATTAAAAAGTAAAAAACAACAGTATCGAAGTATCAGGTGGAGATTGTTGCACATAACCGTAATGTTACCAAGTTAACCATGTGTGTTTAGAAGACTAACTGCTGTTGGATAGAAACTAATAATGTTTTAAAATAAATAATCTGTTCAGGCTGGTTTTACAGAAACTTTGAAACATTTTCTTTTTCTCCTCCATCTTTTTGCAGCGCAGCCTTTGCTCTGGGCATAGCCGCTCTGGGTTTGGGGGTCCTCTGGTACTTCTTCAGAGCAATAGGGCGAGGTGCCCGAGACGGCTTCAGCGCTTTTGTAAGTAAAACACGGGGTTAGCGTGTGCGCCTGTTTTTGTTTCGCCCATCAGACGGGCAGGTGTGCTAACGTCGTTCTCTGGACAAACACAGAATCAGCTGAAGATGGCCAAGTTCACCATCGTAGACGGGACCTCCGGGAAAGGTGTGAGGTTTAAAGACGTAGCGGGCATGCACGAGGCTAAGATGGAAGTGAAGGAGTTTGTTGACTATCTAAAGGTAAGAAACCACGCTGGAATATTCTACTGAGCCTTCATAAACTTATATTTACAGCACATACATTTTACTGTTTATATTTACAGCACATACATACATTTTACTGTTTATATTTACAGCACATACAT
>JARVGW010000322.1:4545924-4559243 GCA_031762495.1 Anablepsoides rubrolineatus
TAAGGACCAGTCAGGTCCCCACAAGTAGGTGTGTATGCCATAAAAACTGTCCCACGACGTAGGGAATACCAGCTCGCTCCTCCTGACTACCAGCACCCTCGCCCTGAGTGCTCCCTGTGCTGCAGCCGCCGACCGTCTGAGTGCTTTATGTTTGCTGTAACACCGAGTCGTGGCCAACGGGGGCCATTGATTTGTCAACAACATAGTGATACACAGATGGATAATGGCCCATCTCACGTACAGTCGCTGCATTTTTCTGGACAGCTATGAAGCATCTGCTTTAGTGCTCTTTCTCTGTAATCCTCCCCTCTTTCCACCCGCCCACACACACACACACACACACACATCGTTCCAGTTAGAAAACAATACGAGAGAAGCAATGTGTCTTGTTCAGCTACTAAATAGCTGTCTGGTTTGTGTCTCCCGAGGTGTTCGCACATCAGTGGTTGGCCCATCTATCAGGCCAACGCGAGGCCCTCAATCCTCCAGGTATAAAGATGATAAATATAGCACCCCGTGAAAAGGCCAGGGAAAAAGATGAATGGATATGGGGAGAGACAGTCACAGATATCAGAATGGAGTGACTGAGCTGGGGGGGCGGGGGTATTAGAGGTTAAGGTGAAAAAATGTAAGAAATTAAAAAGCAGAAAATGTGCAGTGGTGGCACTGGAAAAACTGTCCATCTAAACAAGTTTTAAAAGCTTATAGTTATATCCTGCCAAAAAGTCTTTTTGATCTTGTTTTGAGACTGATTTACTAAACAAGAACTGATTGTGTCAGAAGAATAATCTTGTTTTCAGAATGTGTCAGATTATTTGTTCTTGTTAGCCTGATAATTTGACTCAAATTAAGTCAAAATTTCTGCCAATGGAGTAAGAAAATTTTACTTGGTAAGATTCTTGAAATAAGAAAAAATTGAGTCAAATCAAGTATTTCAAGAATCTTACCAAGTCAAATTTTCTTATTCTTGTCCATTTATAGTTAATTAATTCAGGGTAACTCTGACTCAAGATGGCCGTCATCAACCTTAGAAAACACAAAAATAGCTCTGACTCAGTCAGTTTCACAGATACTGAGTTAAAACTTGGTGTGGTAGTAACTGAGAGTAATCTACAACACATAACTGGTGCGACAACAGATCACACAACTTTATGGTTTAAAACTGGGTGTAAAAGCTGTATGCTTTTATAAAAAATACAATTTTGCTTTATTTATATTGATTAATTGTTGACTTTGTTTTTTTTAATGCAGATGTTATACCTCCAAATTGGTATTTTATGTAGCAAACTAATCATTAGCTTTAAGCTAGACAGAAACAAACAAGACTTTTACTATAAGATTCCAGTGACAGATTCGTACAAACCATTCAGGGCGCTCACCCCCCCCCCCCCCTCTCTTTCCTTATCAGAGCTGTCGCTGCATGAAGGAGCTATCTGCTGTGTGAGTGGCAGCCTGCTGCCTCTGATAGTGTTCCTCTTTGGTTAGGTAAATAGAAACTGAACTGAACTGAAACAATTTAAACAGTCCTAAACGTGAGAAGATTAGAAGTGGTCAAACTGGGGCTGAGAACGGAGGGGATGCTTCCCAGCCGGTGACGCTCCGCTGCAAGAGTGAGCTAATCCTATAGGCCGAGCACGTGTTTTCAAAAAGTAAACAGAACGATGACACAGATGTTGAACAGAGAGGCTTGACAGGACAGGAGGAGGAAGAGAGGAGGGTGTTTTGTTTTAGCTGTTTTGATACGGTCTGACCTACAAAATCCTTGTGTGCAAAAACACACAAATGGCAAGAGGCAGGACAGACCCGGGGACAAGTTTCCCCCACATCCCAGTGAGTCCTGCCCACGGGGCTCTTTCTAGTCCGAGCAGTGGAGTGAGTGACCCTGCCTGACTCTAACGCTGTGTGGCAGGGTGGGGGGCTCGAGACAGATGTTCCCTGCCACTGGCACGCTGCCTCCAATGTGCAAACTGTATTTCTAAAAACAGAGAGAGGAACTGAATGGTAGCATGGCAATGTTGAGGGGGGGGGGGGGGGGAAGACGAGGGAACAACCGTGGGAAGGAGGTTAGAGGGAGGAGAGGGGGGGAGGGTGGCTGTAAAAGGAGAAATAAATCAAGTCAAAGCAATTTGTGGCGATGGTTGCTGCAGTGTCATTAGGAATCCCGTCACGCAGCGGCTCCTCCGAGCAGTCAGCAGGCGCAGGTTGACAGCAGGACGAAGAGGAATTTTTAATTTTACTCCCCCGTCTTGCGGTGGGCCCACGGTGGCCCCTCAGACTCACCCACCACCACCGGCAGGCCTTTTCCTGCGTTACCTGAAGTATTTCCCTCAGAAGTCGGACCCAACATATTGCTCTCACAGCGTCTAGATCAATAACAGTCAGATCGCATCATGTAATGTATTTCATGCATGGACGGATTACGAAACAACACGCCCCTGAGCAATGGCATGTAAAAGCCCCCCCGTCTTCCTCCTCTACCCCTTGATTTGTTTTAAAGGGGAGTATTATGTATTTTCCAGGCACATATTTCAATTCTATACCACAATCATGTAACTATGTTACCTTCAGTTAGGAAAATGCTGTATATATTAAAAATAAATTACAAATTAATATCTAAATGCCTTAAAATTAACCTCTGTTTATTAAAGAAGCTCCAATACTGTTTCTGACACTCCCACTTCACTACGTCTTCACAACAGTAGCTGTGTTTTCATCCAATTTTAATTCAAATTTTAAGCAAATTTTAACAATTTCGCAAAAAGGAAAAAACGAAGCAATGCAAATCAGACGTGTTTCCATCAACTGGCTTTAAGCGAATCAATTACGTCAGCAGACGCTTGTGCGTAAAACAGGAAGTAAAAGTCACTAAATTTGCAAAAATTTTAAAATTGCAACTTTTATGCGAATCAGAGGAAGTTTTTTCGAATCAAGCCGTTTCCATTCAACTTTTTTGATGCGATACTTCAAAATGCAGATCAAGAAACGTTGATGGAAACACGGCTAATGCTTCAGGAAAGAGGTGCTCTGTGGGGCGGGAGCACAGCTGCAGATTGAGCTCCAGGGAGGAGTAAATAGGCGGAGCTTTGTACCAGCTAGCGTTTAGGCAGCTGCACATGGCTACCACAGGAGATTCAAGGATTTCTCAAACATTGATTGAGTCAAAGCAACACTCTGGGTATGATTATGAGGAGGGAACAGCATTATAGCTTGATAAAACTGGATTTTGTATAATATACGCCCTCCCCCCTTTAAAGAAGACCGGGAAACCTAAAATGAAAAAGGCACTAACACTGGGAAAATATAATTTAAACCCAGGAACAAGACAACAAAAACATGTTACATAGTGATATTTATAAAGTTTATAAAGTTTATTTATTTAGCACCTTCCAAAAATGCCTTGCATTGACCAAAGTGCTTCACAAGGTAAAACAAATACAATCAGGTCATAATAAAATCAGTACAAGTTAAAAGCACAATTACAATGAAAGAAAGTAAAAAAAATAAATAAATAACTATAAAATGCTAAAAATTAAACATCAAATACCTTTTTGAATAAGTAGGTCTTAAGTTGGGCTTTGAACAGGACCAGGTCAGAGAGGGCACACAACTCATAGGGAAGACTATTCCATGCTATTGGACCAGCAACAAAAAAGAACCAGTTCCCCCATTTCTTGCTCTTAAAGCGAGGCACCTCGAGCAGATGTTGACCAGCAGACTGCAAAGCTCTGCTAGGTTGATGGATTTTTAAGAGATCCAGAATGCAGGGTGGTGCAAGGCCATTTAAGGCTTTAAAAACAAATAACAACAGCTTGAATTATATCCTGAACTGATCCAGGAACCAGTGTAAAGAAGAAAGGACAGGAGTAATGTGCTCATATTTATGTGTATTAGTTAAAAAGCGAGCGGCAGAGTTTTGTACAAGCTGTAAGCGAGAGATGGAAGACTGATTAATTCCCACGTATAAAGCATTGCAAAAGTAAAGAAAAGGAAATAAAAGTTACTAATAATAAAAGTCATACAGAGTGTTTTGACGTATAAATGATCAAAATAGAACAAAGTAAGCAGAAGTATTTAGCAAAAAACGTGTGTAAGAAAGCAACAGTGGGGATGCTGAATCAGCGTTAACATTATTAAATGAATACTGAAGAAAAGAAAGCACTTGAGACATGAAGCTATACGGAGCATCTTGCTCAAATGATGTTGGCATTATACAAGTGGTAAATAACATGTCTATTAAAAAGTGTATACGTGATAAACACAAACATTACTCATACGCAGAAGAGAAAACACACAAATCAACCTCCCAACACAAACACACACTTAGTTTCCAGCCCTGTGAGTAGTGATACTAAGTGGTAATAATGCTGCCAGAGCAAAGCAGGGCAGGGCAATGCTGCACATTTCTCCTCTCAGCTGCCACTTTAATAAGCAGACAAAATGGTCGCTGTTGAATAATTAATATGTGGGTCCATTAACATGATATTAGAATGCATTCTATCTCTAATTGATTTCTTTTCTTTTTTCTTCCTGTCTGTTTATTTATTTATTTTTGCTGAAAACTTTTTACTCCACTTCAGTAGACCACTCTGCGTCCAGCACAGAGTGAAATATGGTTGCTGCTGTGTAAATGTCAGCTTTGTAATTACACAAGGAGCCAAGAGCTGGGCAACCTCCACTCCCCCCCACTCCTCCTTGGGCCCTGAGGGCCTCTGATTTATGATCAGGCACTGATCGCACATCACAGCACAGACACATACAGACAAAATGCATTCAAACCTTTTCCACTTACATCAAACCTCAGACCGTATACCTTTTGATTTACTCAACAGGGCTGGTTAGCTTTAAACTGCAACCTGACACATGATGATGCTAATCTGTGGGTGACAATGGATTCATTTTGATTGGTCGCTGCCAAAAGCAAAGGTTGAGGAATGCTTCTGCTCGTCGAGGAGGGGGGTGGAGCCAGAGGGGTAGTCAGGCTGGCACTTGCCACTCCTGGTACCTGGTTGGCCAACTCAGATTCCACCCCAACAAATGACTGAAAAGTTGGGTGGGGTTTGCGTGTGGCATTTTAAAGCTGGGCATACAATGAGAAACATTTTTGCTAGCTGAGGTATGTTATGGGGATTGCTCTTGGCTAGCACCACATCAGATTTCAGCTCAGTATTTATAAAAATGGCTGAGATGTAGTCATTTGAAATTAGCTTTGGCATCATGCACGATATATTGACCTTGGCCTATATTGGTCATTTTTTAGAATATCGTATCGGTCCGACATGGAAAACTGGGCCGATATCAACGTTCGATATTGAAATCTCATTTTTTTAGCTTTGTGTTTCTGTTTTGGGAGAGGGGAATGGTTGGTTGAGCGGCATCTGTTTGAACATGATATTGATATTGACGCATCATAGCCAGGAATAACTAAAGTATGGAGCCATGTCAACGGTCTGGTTTTTTTTTTTAAAATATCCAAAAAAAAAAAAAAAAAAAAAAAAAAAGACCCAAGTGTGTTTGCACATATATGTATAATATAATTTGTGTGTTTGTGCAATATCGGTAAATATCGGTTATCGGCCATAACAGCAATAATTATATCGATATCAATATCGGCTGAAATTTTCATATCGTTGCATCCCTATTGGCAGTCATCTTGGATTTTGTATTTGAAATTAGATTGTGTAAGAGATTGTTTCTTGTCTACGACTACTATGTTAATTTTCAGCTGTCTGTGTTAAAAATGGCTAAATTATAGCCCTTTGTTAAATTAACATTAGCATTAGCAGTTATCTTGAATGGGACAACAATTAGCATGTTTTTTAGACAAAATTTCAGCTCAATATTTCCTAAAATAGACAAATTAGAGACATTTAAAGTTCGCTGAGGAGGCTATCTTGTCTTTTCAAATCCAGAGTAGTTTGTTTTATTTATTTGTATGTGCCCCCCTAAGAACCACCTTGACCACCCCTGTGCCATCCCATGCAAAAAGTGTAGCTCCGCCCCTGTTGCTTGGGTTACTCTTCTCTTATTTCTGTACCATTCGTAATATAGCTCGTAAAATTAACGTCACAAAAAGCAAAAGTCATAGTACTCACTTCTTGAAAGAGCTAAAAATTTAAATGGCCAAAATAGTACAAAGATGCTGAATCTGCGTCCAAATAAGCTACAAGATACTCATCTTTACCACTGCATTGATTTCTACACTGATAAAAGTGTCTTTGCACAGCATCTGACATTGAATGCACCCCCATCCCTCCCCGGTTCTTTTTGCTCAGTGGCCTAACACACTCTAGTGGCATGTGGGACACCCCGGTTCGATACACCCTCCCTCACGCACTCCGCCCATCAGTCAGATTATAGGCCCAGATACCTGCTGGGAAAACCAATCTATATCTGGATGAATGGAGGAGGAGAGGCAAGGCCAGATCAATGTACAGATATTGATACGCGCAGCCAAGCAAGGAGACTATACTCCTTCTGAACTCGCTCTCCCTCTCCCCTAGAAGATTAGGAATCGAGATGAGCTGCTGAGTAAGGTGTGCGCGAGTGTGTAGATGACAAAGGAGACAGTGTAGCACGCTGGCAGATACTGTAGATAGATAGAGAAGGAAGAGAAGATACATAGAAGAGACACGGATTACCACCGCCGAGCTCAGTAATGGTGTGAGGGGAGCACGTCAATAATAAATACCTCCCATTATACAGGACGGTGGGCCGCCGCAGCAGCCTGCACGGCACAACACCTGCTGACTCCCTGATCTACCTGAAATTACACTGATGCTCCCACACTGAGCTACTGTGGACTACAAACGCACATACATTCATTGGTGGCCCTGCAGCTCACTGAAAACAAGGCTTCATTTCCATTGAAGTGATTCAGGTGAAAGCAATGCATGTCTGCATGCCTTTAGCATAAAAAAGTGACAAATGATTTTTTTGTTTATTTTATAAAGCTACGCTTAAACAGTATGAGCAGAGAAATTATTATTCTTTGCATTGCAGTCATTTTTCTTTAATTAGTATCACAAGTGCCTTTAAGGTTTATTAGCTCTTCAGCCTATAAAAGGAAACAAACATACCACTGGGTAGACTGGGTTTGTTGGGTAACAATAAGAGAAAGCAAAGGTGATAAAGCTAAATGAAGCAAGGGTTCATGGTCATGCCTGGGACCCTCAGAGTTAGCTTCTGCCCCCCCCCCCCCCAAAAAAAAAACAATACTACAAAATAAGTAAAGAAAAACTTACTTTTAGAATGTTTTTTATTTTTATTTACTATTCAATAATTATTATATTAGTTTAGCACAAGAATTTTATTCTCCTCCCATTGAAAAAACCTTTCAACACATTGACGATAAGAACAGACAAAAAATTATACAAAACTCTCTTAAAAACAATTTGATATATTATTAATATATTATAAAATGATTAAAAAACATTTGATTTAATAGATTTATTCATGTTAAAGGTAAACTGAGCTTCTTGGTCCTCTGATCATAGCTGTTCATAAAAATAGAAGGTTTATGTGACTGTATCCAACCTCCAAAGGGGTGGACGCAAGAGGAAATGCGACTCCAGGTTGATCAGATGAATAGTGCAAAGGGCAGCAAAAGAAACTATCCCAAACCATTCCAGTGTTGTATAAAGTACCTCAAAGGGATACTTGTGTGAAAGTACAAATGTTTTACCATGAAATTACTTTGGTAAAAGTTAGTCTGAAAAATAAATACTCAAGTACAGCATAGATAACCAAAATTTCTACTTACCATATTTACTCATGTATAATGTAATCTTGAGTATAATATGATAATCATTTTTTGAGTTTAAAAAGCATAAAAAAATCTAACCACCAGTAACCCATGTATAATATTACTTTATGTATATTTTTAGGGTTAAATTTCTAGTATTACACATGAATAAATAGAGTAAGTAAAAGTAAAAAAGTTTTCATACCTTGCTGCTTTAAACCTCTCCAAGGTCGAGGTTTGTCACTTTCTGATCGCACCATCCATCACATTTTGAATCATAATGAAGTTCATGGAGACGACCCAGGAGGAGGGCTCCACTATTGACAGAAAAATACAAAAAAAAACCACACAAGAAATCCAGAGAATATTCACCAAAATCTATGCTTTCAAGACTAAAGGTTTCTGGGAAGATATTCTTTAGATTAAAATAAAAACTAGATTTATTTATTTTTTTGCTTCAGGCAAATCAGTTGTCTTCTTTTATTTTGTAGGGGAACCAACAACTTATCTGTGTCTGTACAACACAGCAGAAAGTACACAATTCTGTACAAATATATAAAATTCAACGATACCAAAATCCTTTATTAAATCTTTTATTTTTTCAGCACTGTAAAGACGTTGAGCATCAGAGCCTGAGCCCCTCTGATGACTCCCTGTTGGAGGTTTTTTTTCCTGTTTTATTTTTTTAAAAGCTCCCTCCCTTCAAAGACATGGGGCTTGACATCCAGGTGTTTTATAGTATTTGTGGCTCTGATCATACATCAAGCCGATCGATCACTCTCCCAGCAGCTTTTATTAATGATCTTGTCAGCCAGCCCGCTCTCTGGTGCAGCCGCTTGTCCAGAATGATAGATCATTAGCTAGTTTGCCTGCTATTTATTCTCTCATGACCTTGTCCCTCTCCATTGTTGAGTGGGCCGAGTTATGAGAGTCAGAACATGATAATTCAGTATTGATCCTGGTTTTTTTTCTTGTAAAAAAGTTTTTAAGCCATGTTTAATAAGAAAAAAGTGCGGAACTAAAAAGAAAATAAACACTTTGACACCAATGCTGCAGGAACATCTGTTAACATTAAGCAGTTAATGTAAAAAAAAAACGTAGTTTAGCAAATTTGCAGCTCTGCTCTCACTTTGTGTTTAGGCTAAAACTGTTAGAGATACATAAACAATGAAAATACCATTTTGGTTAAAATACAGAAAACAGTAAGTGTATAATGTTTAGTTATATATTGTTAAGACCTAAAACACGGGGAATAAATCATCTTAGATGCTACAAGACAAGAAAGAAAAGTAATAAATCAACTGGTGGTCCCTGGGTCATATTCAAACCAGGAGCTTGTTCTATCTGGTCCTGAAGTATTAAATTATTATCAAATTATACACAAATAGTTCAAAATATGAATACATCAGCCTCTTCAAATCATGTTCTAATGCAAGTGACATATGCAAATATAATTTTTTTAACGGTTAAATACATTTTGTTGTGTTCTTGGAGTCTTTAGAAGTGCAAAATATTTGAATTTAGTTTCTCCTGTTGCTACCTAGATATCTTTATATTCTGTGTGTTTATATTTATATATTTGTTTATGTTTTTCAACCTGTTCCATTTTCTCTATTTTCTGACATTTTCTGAACTATTACATCAAATTATTTGAGATGAAACTGCCAAATACGGCCTGGACTTACCAAATACAATTTGGTGGTCTTCATTCCCCTCTGGCTCCAATGTGTAAGGATGGGTAGTTAATTTGTAAAAACATTTCTGTCAAAAACCCTTATCAAACTATAGAATAGATCAGTTAGGAAGCTGGAGGGGGGCAGAGTGTGAAGCACTTCGTTTGGATTTAAAGAGACAGCCTAAAAACGAGTTGATCTGAGACACACTCCAGAAAAGAGGTGAAAGGGGGGGCTTTTGGAGTTACAATAAAGAGGAATTCAGGGTAAACCATTTCAGTTCCACTTTAATTAGATATTTAAATGGGAAAAAGAAGGATTTAAAACATATATCTGCTTTAAAGAAAGTTTTTACGGTTGTTGACATTTTAGTGATTATACTTTTGTTCCAGACAGTTTTTAAACATGTTCGGCTGCTGCTGAATAAACTTGACTCATCTGTCCTTTCAGAATTTAGACCCATTTTCAAACTTTCCTTTCTATCAAGAAAATTATAAAAAGATAACATTGATGCTGCTGCAGTTCATTTTTAAATTTATACATTCTTTTTAATGTTTCGGTCTGGTTTTCAAGCCTTTTTAAAGTTTTTAATTATATTTTATTGGCTACAGACTCAGCAGTTCTTATGCTTTGAAAATAACTAACAGATCATCCATGTTCCAGAAACATAATCAAAGGCTGACCTTCGGAGCGTCTGAATAGAGAAATCCTGACCTTTGACAAAATTCAGTTTATGACTCCCGAGCTGAGTGAGCAGATCAGCTGGAGTAAATCACCACAAACCGCAGGTCTCGGCCCCTAACGATCACACGTTTGTACAAAGTCTTCAGTCATTTCTTCAAAGATGTGATGAGTTATTTCAGGTTCTGCCGGAGCGATAGATTGCCTATCACGACGACATCGCCAGCCCTCGAGCAACGCTGCATGGTTCGCTGAAAAACATGCTGTGAAACATCATTATGACACCAAATAATGAGGGGGCAGGGAGAGAAAGAATAAAACAGTAATGGAATAAAAAAAGGGGGGGGGGGTCAACAGAAGAAGAGGTAGGGAGGAAACGGGGAGCGATTCAGCAGGAGTTTCACAGGAATGAAGCCCGAGGCTGCAGCCAGTGAGGTGTAAGCAGCTTTAGAATAAACATGAGCTCCATATAAACAACAACCTGCCACTACAAGCGCCGGTTAAGCCCCCGCACAGGCCTGGTGGCGTTCTGGATTCACTGATGTGTGTTTGGATCCGTGTGCTGTGTACGCTCGGGCGTCCCTGGGGCTGAAGAGCCTTGCCTGTCATCCTCCCATCACTCGTCTCTCTGCCCACTTACATTCATAAAGCCTGTCATGTTGATCAAGTAGCCGCGGGCTCGCAGCCTTTTGTGACTGTCAAAAGTGTGCATGTAAATGTTTGACTGTATAATTATAGCCCCGTTTTGTGTTTGGTGTCTGGAATGTAAAACAGCACAGCGGTGTATAAATGCTTCGCCGTGAATTCAGGAGCCATTGTGTTTGTTTGTCTCACGACTTGAGCCTGACCTGTTTATTATGCAGTTTAAAAGGAGGAGAGGGAGGAACTTCCTTCTCCTCCAGAATCATTCATGATGGATGGGCTTTCATGTTCGCAGGAGAGTGACAGGCTGGGGCTTCTGTGGAGTCGCAGAGAAAGGATGAGTGTCAAAGTAACACGAGTCTAAACCCTCAGAGAGCACATTTCGACAGTGCTGACCTCTCTGCATGGGCTGCATTATGAATCAGACGCTAAACGCGGTGAAATCCTTGGGCACATTTCAGGATTATTCTGTCTGTATAAAAACTTAAAAACTCCCAGCTGGTTTACCAATCTCTGTTTGAAGTTGATTCACAATAAAAAATCGAGCTGTTTTTAAAACACGGGTCATATTTCTTCTTTCTTAGTTTGAAAGATACCTCAGGCTTGTGGTAAAACTATATTACATACATTTACAGAAAATGATTTAGCAATTGACTGAACTGATATTTGATTTTTGTGACATAATAAAACATTAATAAAAGTCATTTATGTCTTTGTTAGCCTGTAATCCTGCCAGGTGCTAAAAAAGAGAATCAGAGCACTGAAAAATGTGGCTGAAAGCTGAAACAGGAGTTAAAACACTAAAACCTAAAAAAAGTAAAACATTTTAAAAGGTGAAGTAACAAAATGGGCCAAAAGTAGAAAATGCTAGCTAAAACAAAGCAAAACACTAGTTAAAAGTGCTACCTAAAAGCTAAAGGTAGCAAAAGGCTAGCAAAAAGCTAAATGTAGGAAAAAAGCTAGCTAGAATCTAAAGGCTACAAAAAGCCAAAAGTAGCAAATTGCTTCTTGAAAGCAGTAAAGTAGCAAAACGCCAACTAAAAGTAGAAAACTACTGCCTAAAAGCTAAAGGTAGCAAAGTGCTATCAAATAGCTTAATGTCGAAAATAAGCTAGCTAGAATCTAAAGAGCATCCAAAGGCTAGATAAAAGCTAAAACTAGTAAATTGCTTCCTGAAAACAGTAAAAAGACTGGTTAACAGTAGCAAAAAGCCAACTAAAAGTAGAAAATGCTATCAAAAAGTAGAAAATGCTATCTAAAAAAAGAAAAATGCTGACTTATAAATGAATGTAGCCAAAGGTTAGCTAAAAGTTAATTGTGGCAAAAGTAGCTAAATGCTCGCTAAAAGTGTTACAATGGGTTAGCAAAATGGTAACTAAAAACTTAAAGGCTACCTAAAATCTAAATGTAGTATAAGCAGACAAAAATGGAGCAAGTTTGCTTAAGTTAAAAATAGAAACACGATTTTAAAAAATAAAGGTCTCAATGTGTTTCTATGGGGAAAATATTTGTACATTAAAAGGTAAATGTTTTTAAAGTATAAAAGTTACAAAAACCTAAAGTCATAGCACACATCTACTAAATAAGCTGAACATTTTGACTCATGAACGGCTAAAGTAACACAATGTATGGAGAACAGAAAAACATGCTGAGTCAGCATTGTATTATCCAGCTTTACATAAAATTTGATGTTACCACAATAATACAAACTCTCCTTACATGCTTTTGAAACATTTTGACACTTCACTTGAAATCCTCTCTCTCTCTTTCCTGTCCCAAACAACCTCGGTGAGGGTCCCTGACGACCCACCCTCCAGGACCCTGGAGCCCAATAAGCAGCCATCTGTAGACAACCTCCTCCACCACGCTCCAGCAGACACAGGCAGAGGTGTGTTTGAGGAGGGAAAATAAAAGGCAGGTAGAGGAAGTTCAAGGGCAGGGGCACATCTCGCTCTCCGCCCACCCCTTTGTGTGCAGCAGACAAGCCTGAACCCCCCCAAACACACACACCTTTAGACACGTATCACCTCACACTTCAGATCTCACTTTGACCCTCAGCCGCCGGCTGCAGCGGCACCGTGGCAGGCTGATTCCGGTGTGGATGGCTGGGTGTGGCGTTGGGAGGGGGGCACTGGAGCTGTCCTCTGGTGCTCCTGCAGCCCTGCCTGCTCATCCATCCTAGCCTGCCAGCCCACAGATCGATAGCACTGCTCTCTTAATCAGGTCTCTGGTGGCTGTGGGCGGATGAGTATGTGTGTGTGTGTGTGGACTGAAGGTTGTATCAGCCAGTGATTGCACTTGTGTATTTTTCTATCTTCACTTCCACGGCTGTTCGCCACGACTGTTTATTTCCAGCAGATTTGAAAGCATTCTTCATTCTTTCTGTTCATATTTATCATTTTACGCTCACAACTCTTCTATGGGATAAATCTTGAATTGCTCAGATTGAATCTTTATGTGCTTAATTTGAAATTGCATTGGTTTGAAAATGAATTTTACTAAATGTAAAGTTTTGAATTTGAATTAATTTGCTTTGAAACTGTATTTTGGTCTATTAAAAATTCAGTTTGACTACTTTCACT
>JARVGW010000322.1:4570396-4588574 GCA_031762495.1 Anablepsoides rubrolineatus
TCCGACGATTTCAAGTTTTTCGCCGGACAATTGTAATTTACGTCGGTAATGTCCGACGTGTTTTTGCAAACACTGCTAATAAAACATTAAGTAATGTAGTTAACCCCTTAGCGGGTGCTGTCCCACCGGTGGAACAAAACAGTGCGGTTTCTTCCATTAAACATTTCCAGACACTATCAGGGGCTTGTATTTTAAAAACCAGAATGTCAGACAACTTCCTCTGGTTCTTACCTTTAGCTTGACACCCTTTTTAACTAAGTGGGCAGGTTTATGGCTTCAATACAGCCAATTACAGTCGGCTAACCCCACGTGTCCCACAGGTCGGACAGTGGATTTGATTAGCTGTAGAATCGACAAATCAAATCAGATTTTTGTTGTGACATCACAGACGTGTAGCCAGTGAAATTCCAGAGAGGTTGATGTATTAATGTTAAGGATTCGACGGTTTTATGTTTGAAAAAAAGATAACTTTCTGGATTTTTCTGACAACTTTTACCGGTTGGCCCCCTAGTGGCGAAAAAAGAAAACAAGTAAATTGACAGAGAGGAGAAGGTAGAAACGATTTAGTCTACAACTGAAAATATGGATGGAGGACAACAGAGCTGCTTCATGGAAGAAGAACCTCAGCTTAAGTAGAGAGTACAAAGGGCAGGACAAAAGAAAACGATAAGCTAATGATAGCTAATGTTAGCTTGTTTGATGGCTCGTTACTAAAGTTAGCTGCTGCAAATGATTCACGTAACGTCACTGCCATCTGTGTGGCATAAATGCCGTCAAACCGAGGTCAGCCTGGATAGAACCACGGGTCTCGGGGTTTCGAGAAATTAGGGATGGAACTGGGCCATAAGGGCTAATGCAAACACGCTGAACCCTGGTTTGAAGCCAGGCTGCCTTGTATACACGGTACCTCCAGGGACTGTACTGTGTTAGCAGGTACGCACCTTCTAAGTACCAGGTATGCATGTACTGTAATATGTACTGCTACTCAGAATCATAATGTTTTTGGTCAAAAACCTGGTGTTTGTGAAATGCCCCCAAAAATCCAAGAGTGACTGTGTTGTTTGGTTATTGGTTGAATAAACTGAAGACAATAACCGCAGCAGAACTTATGACTCAGTTAGGAAGGCTGAGACTTTACAACAATCTATTACTGAAATATGGAGTCAGTAAAAAAAAGATAAAAATAAGAAAATGCAGCTGTCCTGCTCAAAATAAACACAATGAATTATATAAGAATGGAACTACCTTTTTATGGAAGACATTCTTTGGTGCCACAATATGTTCGTCTCCTCTTCTGAACATTTATTTGCTCTCTAATATAACCTTCTACTCCACACAACCCACGCTAACACTTGTTTTGATTTTTTTCTGCTCCACTGTCAGTCAAACACACAAAACCCCCACTTATTTTAGTCTTTTAGTCTCATCCTCACCCTTCATACTTACCTTTCAAACATCTCTCAAACACCCAGCCATCCTATCTCCTCTTCCCCCTCTTGGTGCTCCACCTCAGCATCAATAGAGGGCCCATCTGTTCCCATACATCATGCACTTCATTTCAGTTTATTAGCTGGGATAAATCATAAATATTTCATTATACATCACGGGCGGCTGTCGCCAGCACACCGACAATTTATCACCACTGCCCTCTCTGCCGGCTTGCCACGGCGGCTATAAGCTTTCCAGTCTATTAAACAAGATTGATACAGTGTGTAAATTTAGATATTGGGAATTTCTTCACAGACCACTGCTCTGCACTGATAGGCTGGGGTAACAAAGGAGGGAGGATGGAAGGAGACAGGAGAGGGGGGACTGAGGAGGAGTCGGTTGGGTGTTTATGCTACTATCAGGGTAGTTACAGTTGCTTCCTCTTTTTAGATGAGGGGGGAAAAAAAGAAGAGAAAAAAAAGCATTAGAATAATTTGGTTACAGCTACGTAGCTTTCTCCTTTTATGCAAATAGGGATGAAAAAAAGAGCAGTTTACATGCACATTGATTGTCTGGTTGTGTGTATGTGTGTGCAAGCCGAAACAGATAAAAACCATAAAATCCCTCCATCTGGCTGCAAATGTTTTGAGTGTAAAGGCAGAAAACAACGAGGCAATCGGTGACAAAAGGGTTGAAGGAAAAAAAAAAGAGAAAAAAAAAACTGGGACAAAGCAGCCTGATTGAGTTTAAAATGCTTACACAGGTCTGTTTGACCTTGTCTCTTTGAGTAGAAGGAAATAACGAAGGATAGATCGGCACACGTGGAGAAATCCACGAGTGGGAATAACGATTGGAGACAAACAGATAAAAGAGGAAAGCGAGGCAGGAGAGCGATTTTTTAGGAAGTGTGTTAATAGGACACACGTCTATACACATACTGTATGCACTTACACATAACAGGCACACACAATCACTACTTCAGGCATCAAGAGTCTCTGCCATTATGTGTGATGGAGTCTGAGGCAGATATGGCCGAATGGCTTTCTTAATTAAAACGATAAGAAGCCTAATTGCACTGGGCTTTCATCTCATTCTGAGACATTAAAGACAGCGAAGGCGCACAGCGAGGAGAAAATAAAGAAATAAAAACAGATCAGGAATGTAACTGAGGATGGAGGGCACGGGAAACTTTGTGATGTCTTTCAAAAATAAAAGCAGCAGAATGCAAAACCGCATTAGCTGGCCTTGCAGAACACATCATGGTTCAACTCAAACAGAAGCAAACCAACGCTCAATTGTTTCAAGTCATTAAATGTAATTTTTATTAACAGGAAAAAACAAAAAAATAAAGTAAAATAAAAGTGTGCGAACAAGTGTGTTACTGGCATCGGCCGAGGTTGAGAAGTTCAACAGAAAAATGCGACCTTCGTTGAAAAATTCAGTTATATTTGGTGAAAAAAAAATCTAAATTGGCTGTTAATGTTGCATTCCTGAAATATGTCGTAATAAACCAAGTAAAATAAAATGAATACACTGAAATGTGATGGAGGAGAGACGGAATATTTGCAATTACTGGAGTGTAGGCAGCTTTAAAATAAAATAAAAATAAATAAAAGCAATATTTGTTTAGTAGAAGTAAACAACTAAGTAAATATCAGAGGTGAATAAAACAGCAGGAGTGAGTCTTGTGACTGTGTGATCTACTGTAGAAGCTATGGCGTCAAGCAGAAGAGGCAAAAGTCTAGATTTACCATTACTGTATTGGAAACATGGCATAAAACAGAGAACTGATTATGTAGAAATTGTAAAAAATATTAATTATATGAACAAAATTAATAATAATATTTTAGAGAGTATATAAACCATCTAATGTATATAAATACACACAGCAGAAAGCTGTGTGTATTATAAATTTACTAATAGAGGAGAAACAGGAAAACATCTAATTTCACAAGTCAGCAAATTTAGTTATTTACCAGAACTGAAGCTAATAATGTAACAGTTTAAAATAAAAAAAAGCTTATAAAACCAATGTAGTCACTGTTAATTATTGCATTGGTTAGCAGATTTTAGCTTCTGTAGTATTGTTATACAGAGTGTAGCACTCTGCAGAATCATGCTACAATTGATCATAAAGTATCAAAAATTACAAGCTTGTGTTATCTCTGATTTATGTAATATTTAAACAGAGTAAAATAATATAACAATTTTTAAATTTCTATTAGACAAACCTGACCTGTTATTAGCTGGTTAGCCAATACAACAAGTTTCATTCTATAATCAGGTATGAAGTTAACATTTTCCAAGGGTCGACTAATAAAATGTATTATTTATTACAGTAAGAAATAATATATATACTTTACTACTAGTCAAAGTCTTAATATTTTTTTAATTTAAGGTTTGATTTAGATCAGTGTTACTTATAAATTTTGTCTTCTTGTATATTAGCTGTTAAATGAAATTAACACAATTAAAAATTATATTAAATGATTGTAAAAATATTACAAAGAATATATTCATCCTGGTTACCTTGTTCCCCCATGTTTGTTATGTATGTCTTCTCTTGAACGAGGTGATCTTAACTGCAAGTTCCTAGTCTCTGTGTACTTACTGACAATGGCTGTTTCTGATTCTGATTCTTATTCTGATCAGTTGCTATGACTGTGAGCCACCGCCCTGTATGGTTGCCATTTTTATTCCTCCACGTTGACACAGATGCTAACAGTAGATGATACAGGTGTGTCTATTTTACTATATGGTAAATATCTGATTTTACATTATGAATATTTCCTCATTTGTACACTGAGCAACGGCCAACTTAGTTTAATGTATTTTTTTAGGCTTCAATCAATAAAGCACAAACGTGTCTAAAATTAGAACAAGCTGCAAAAACAAATTTAACCCTCCTATTGCCCAAAATGACCACTTGACTGCACCAACCTGTCATATCTTTTACCATCAGATAAACTGTTAGCATTTCAACTAAACGAGCAGACTCCACACTGATGATAGCATTTCTAAAATCTCTGAAAATGACAATTTGACAGAAAACACGCAGCGTATTTTACGGTTTTTCTCGCCATCAGTAATTTTGTTCAATAGATCTGTTTGCACCAGGGTAAAAAAAAGAAAGAAAGTGTGTTGTGTGGATGCTTACGCCTATTCAAAACAACACACAGACACACAGAGACAGCCCGAACAAGTTGCTTTTCTTAGACAAAAAAAAAAAAAATGTCTGAAGGAAAAGGGCAGAGTATGACATATGACAAAGGGCAAGAAAACAAAAACATTTCAGGCTGCTGGCAGTAGCATTGCAGGCGTATTGAAAGAAGAGAGGCAACCAAAAAAATTCACAAAAACAGTTTCTGTGGCATTATTGGTTTGTCAAAACTTTCTAGGCACTCAAAAAGTTTTGTGCTCTCACAGAAAAAAGACAAAAAGAAGTGCTTTAAAGGTCAAAGGTTTATCAAGAATAAGAACTAAAACACAATCAGCTACAAGATTAATTAGAATTTATCTTATTCCCATCATTAGACAAATAAGAAAACTCCAGTGTGCGACTGATAAAACACTGAATTTGTCTAAAAGAATAAACTTATTCAGTCTTAAATATGAGTTTATTTCAGTTTCTTCACACCCAAAGATAAACAATCCTTTTACTCACATAAATACTGAAGACATTTTGCAGTGAAATGCACATAAAGTCTTATTTTCTTTTCAGTGCTTTTAAAAGATTTACAAATCTGAGAAAAAAATATATATATATTTTCAGCGACTTCAATGTCAACTTGTTGCCATGACGACACACTACAATGCAGGAGTCGGGTCAAATTTGCTTTCGAAGCGTAATACTGCATACAATGTTTTCAAGGTTTTACCGGCTTGAGCTCAATGGGGGAAAAAAAAGACCCTAAATGAAGTCTTTTCATTAAGTTCTCTCCATAAAGTTCCTGTAAAACCAGGTTCTGGTGTTGTTTTTATGTGGATACTAATCTATAAAGTCAATGTCACTCCATACTCGGAGTGAATGGAAATATACCCTGAAGCTCAACTTCATCACCTTCAACCCAAGTTTCTCTGACACAAGGTTTGCGTCACTTCAGACAATTATTACACATAAATTAATGAATGAGTTGTTTTTTTATGTTACATATTTGACATCTAAAAGTCACACGAAAAACCTATTGGAGAGAAACTCAATAATTAAAGTACACTACATAAAAGACCTTACAATAAAGCAATAAAAACTTCTCTCTGTATATTGTTAGGTGTAATAATGAGTGTTGCATTGCTCTATTCAAGGCAATTTTATAGTTAATGAGAAGTTAATCACAAAGGTTGTCAGAAACGTTACTAGAACCACTTTCTTCCACCTGCGTAATATCAATAAAATTAGAAACATCTTGACCAAAAATGATGCAGAAGAACTGATCCATGCATTTATAATATCTAGACTACTGTAATCTGATATTATCTGGGAGTCTTTAAAAAAAATCATCAGTTGATCCAAAATGTTGCTGCTAGAGTTCTAATGAGAGTTGGAAGTTTTAACTGGCTCCCTGTCTAATTCAGAATAGATTTTATTTTTTTACTTCTAACATAACAGAGCCGCTGCTCCTCCACGTCGAGAGGAGCCAGTTGAGGTGGTTCATCTGGTTAGGATGCCTCCTGGATGCCTCCCTGGTGAGGTGTTCTGGGTACGTCCCACTG
Source organism: Anablepsoides rubrolineatus (assembly GCA_031762495.1). Lineage (NCBI taxonomy): Eukaryota > Metazoa > Chordata > Actinopteri > Cyprinodontiformes > Rivulidae > Anablepsoides > Anablepsoides rubrolineatus. Next base: position 4,576,535 of record JARVGW010000322.1, read on the forward strand.
GGAGGAGATCCATGAAGACCCAGGACACGCTAGAGGGACTATGTTTCTCGGCTGCTCTGGGAACGCCTTGGGATTTCCCCGGATGAGCTGGCCCAAGTGGCTGGAGAGAGGGAAGTCTGGGTCTCTCTGCTAGGCTGCTGCCCCCGCAACCCGATCCCGGATAAACCAAAGAAAACGGACGGATTTCTAACATACAAAGCTCTTAACAACCAAGCTCCACAGGAGGTGTTTCAAGACTTTCTTACTCTAGAAATTGGCTTTAAAAAATAATTTTTAGGGGCTCTTAACACACCCTTTCCATGTGAAAGGTGCCTGGATGTACTGGGAACTTTGTGAGGAGATGAAGGTACAAGTGGAGTCACGATCTTTCATCACATTCAGCACAACCTGAAGTCTCAGACTGTGGCTCTTCATCTCTGTGGAAAAAGACGATCTTATCTGAACCAAGATGGGAGAGAGGTCTAAATGTGAGTCGTGCCTCTTCTCAGAACGACTGTAAACACTTAGCATATATGAATATTAATGTTCCACATTAAAGCCCCGGAGCCTAGATGGAAGAGTTAATGAGGATAAATAACAGACAGCCAAGCAGTGAAATCTCAGCACTGACATTATTTATCATCCTTAACTTTTGTCACAGCTCCTTTTTTAGTAATTAATATCATACAAGAAGGCACTTTGCACTTGGATGAGTGATCTAATTTGTTTAATATAATGAAATTAAAGGAGCTTGAATTGCTTTATGTTAATGCTTCTGATTGTACTCGCTGCTTGGGCAGCCTCTCCAGCAGCAGATAACAGACTGAACTCGAGGATTGATGTGTGTCTCAGATCTGCCATGTTCATCAGGGAAACTATTTAACTGTCGTTTACATGCGCCGACTCCACACTTAATCACACAAACCTGATCTCAATCAGGAGAACATGGAGTAGCCAAATATCAAAACTCTGATTGCCGCATTTTTATTTTTATGCTTTGGAACAGAGCAGCTGAATAAAAGTCACAAGTGTGGCTGGAAAAAAAAATGCTTATTTGACAGTTTGCTAACCCCCCCTCCAGAGTTCAGCGGCTCACATGAAGTGATGTTTAACAAGATTTACCTGTGAGTGTTCTTAATAAAACAAGGAGCACCACGGGTTGACATCTTGACTGTAAATGTTATAGAGATGGTCGATTCAAACAAAGCACCGGTGGGGGGGCCGGATGTCGAACATTTCCCACTGGGAGCTCTGACTTTAGAGTTAGGAGGACACGATGTGACTGGGAGTAAAATATGACATTGGGAGAGGAGAGAAGAGCGAAGGCAGAGAGGGAGGAGAGAACAGCTGGGAGCAAAAACAACCACACACAAATGACTGGATATGATTCTCCACTTCTGAAGAACAGAAGCTCACCTTTTTCCTTAATTATCAATATATATATATATAAATGTCACTGGAAGGGCTCCGTACATTTGATGCTGTTGTGAAATAGAATAAAAAAATACAAATATAGGTAATAATAATAGTGATCATGAATAAAGAATGGACAACAATAAATAAAAAATATAGGTTTCTGACATTTGCAAATCCTTGCATTTTGTTTTTATTTAAACGTTACAAAACGTCCCAACTTTTTCACTGTACAAGCAAAATTACCGGTAAGTCTATTTAACACCAAATGACGAAAGCAAAACTTCTGCATCATTGTGTAGCGTGCTCATAATATTAGCTGATAGATTGGTTTGACACAAACTAAAATATATTTGACCTAATTTATATCTAATTATAGCACTTACAAAATTCAGATGGCCCAGATTAATACAGTTCTGTTGAAATAAGCCATTAAGAGTGAGAAACTGAGGTAAAATGACCAAGATTAACACTCTTGTTAACATTTGTGCCCCTGAGCCTGAGTCCCTCCTAGTTAATTAAAAGAGACCTCAGATAAGTCCTGGCTAATAGTCTGCCCCTGAGCTCAACTTCCTCCTCTCTGTCTCCTTCAACCAACGGTCCTTTTCATTACTGAGAGGCAAAATGTGGACATTTATTTAATACTTAAACTTTTCTCTCCTCCTGCAAATCTGTCATTATTCATATATTCATCAGTTCAAGAAATAAAAAAAAAAGATAATCCTTTTTCAAACTGGCTTCTTTTGATTGGGTAACATCACCTAAAGCCAAATGTAAAGCTCCATTTCTAGGTCGCCTCACTTCTTTTTGCACGTCAAACCCATTAACAAAAGTTTTCAGTGTCTGATCGACTTATCGTCGGCCTGGTCAGTGGACGCACTCTACTGCGGAGCACAAAAAGGGAGGGAAAGTTAAAAACGCGAGAGCGGATCGATGAGCTCAGAAATGTTTGTGAAGATGAAGTGGAAGGAGAGCGCTCAGGTGACAGCTTCCCTATAGAGCTGCCAATCATGTGCCCGACACCTGCTGACTCTGAAGAAGACACCTCTCCGACCAGCTGGAAACTTATTGATCGAAAGTCTCAGATTCCTTCTTCACTATTCTTTGGCTATCTTGTTTGCCTCTTCTGCTTATTCACCTGTCAGCCTGCCAATGAGCTCTATATTCTGATCAAGTTTCTTTAAGTCAAACACACAGCCAGCAGTTCTGATGCTCATCCAACAAAATGTGACAACATGATCCTGTTAGCCAATGTAGAATGTGGGATAAAAGTTTGGTTGCTTTAAAGTAAACACTTCTTTTTCACATTTAAATCCTTCAAATAGGGGTGTGTAAGACCTAATTTTGGGTGATCAGCCGATCCTTTGATAAGATCAGTGGAAAAGATCGGCTTCTCTACCTCCACAAAGAGACACTGGCCTCTGTTGCTCTGCTGTGAGAACTACCTCATGTCCAGTTAAGACAAGTTTGTTTTGTTTCAAGTGTATTGTTCAAAGTCTTTCAAATAAAGTAATATTTGAACATTGAAGGTGTTGTGACCTTATAACATCTGACACCGCTCCTCCAGCTCTTAGACCGGTCCATTCTAGTTTAATAGAATAGAAATGTTTACTTACAAATTAATTAAAAGATGTCAACAAGGGAAGACTTGTCCATCCAGCCTTACATGTTGGAGCCAGAGGAGAATGAAGACCATCAAATTGTAGTTGGCAAGTCCAGACCTTCCAGTTCCACCAAGTACCTGTATTTATTCATGTATAATACTAAAAATTGAACCCTAAAAATCATCCATAAAGTAGGGGGTAGTATTATACACGGGTTATTGATAATTAGATTTAAAAGCATATGTCTACTTTTAGTCCACAAAAAACTTAATTTTTCTTAATTTAAATTTATTTTGAACCTGGAGTTATGAAGCTATAAACATAAGAGCAGTTCAATAAGCAGAGGAAATGATAAGAGTTGTTATTTTAAGTGCTGGTTTTTGATTTGATCCAATAAAAAGAGAAAAATCAAAAAATATGTGACCCATCATATGAGGATTCAGTCAATTTTGGTCAAAATGACCTAATCATGTTTTCAGATTCTTGGCTTTAAAAGCTACATTTTTTACTTAGATCATTCTGATATCATAAATGGATCCAGAGATATGATGTAATTTATCTTGTTGGTTATGATAATATATTACTCTTTGATCTGAATCCTAAATTTATGTAATTTTTTATGAGGAATTTTTCATTTCATTATGAAAAGGACATCTGAAATAGTATTTGAATAATGACATTTCCCAGCTGGAAAGAAACAAAAACTTTTCTAACTCACAGGGAAAATCTCAAAATTTAAAGGTGTTTTTTCCTCAAAATCAGGTTTTTTTTGTTGCTACTGCTCAAAAAATTACTTCAAAAACATTTTCAGGATTATATTTCATACAATTCATTCAAATGAAACATTAATAAGGCATTTATTTATTATATTTTGATAAAATGCAATTTTTGTAAGTGTTTTAAACATAACATTATATTTGCCTATTTCTCCATAAACCACTTTTAGACTTAATCCTCGTTTCGATGTGATGGCTCACATATTTTAAAGTCTATCACCTCTAAAACCCAGAATGTCTGAAAACTCCCGGTTCATAACTCTGTCAACGTGCACGCTGATGTTGGGAGTTGGAGGAGCTGGGTGGGCACAGGGAGGATGTTTGATAGCTTCCTCCAGAGTTGTCCGCAGTGTGTGTCTGTCCGTGTGGCTTCAGGGAGCTGTCTGCGCAGAGCTGATTGCAGCGGCTCTCATTATGTGGCCGCTGGCTGTAATGGAGTGTGACAGCAACGCGCTGCGCTCTGGATCTCTGTCCTTACAGCCTGCAAAGCCAATTAAACACATTCTGCCCTTCTCTCCTTACTGTCAAGCCCCACTTTACTCTCATTCACTCCATCCTCACGAGCTGGCCCCAGCTCCCGCCTTCTTTGAATCGACTCTCGGCATTTGAGGTCCGCTCTTTTCCAACCCTACTGGCAGCACAACTCCGAGCTCAATAACTAGTCATTCTTTTGGCTTCTGGCTCACATTTCCCTGACATCTACATTACCACTCAGAACGCCACTTGTGTGCGTCCTGCCCGCCCTGCACACCTCAGCATTCCCCACGTTAACTTAAAGCCTGTCTCCGAGTGGTTTTTCAGTAAAGTATGGCTCCTTTCATGGGGGGGAATAAGAAGTGCTGGCCTGCAGGGAGGGAAAACCTCTGATGGCAGCTTCTCTCTGTGCTACCACACACACAGTATGAGGAAAAAAAAGAGGGAAGCAGAGGAGGAGAGCACTACTTGGGTCCTTCAAGACCCAGAGCAGTCACAGCCACTTAGGAGGAAAAATGCCCTGCAGCACCAAAAACACACATAGTTCATTTATCACTCCCTCATAGTGCCCTAAAATGTGCACACACACACACAAACTCAGCGTGTTTGTGTGTTTACTACCAGCACTGCACTCCTGCTTTTTAAGTGGTTAAAATCATATCCTCAAAGTCCAGTCTGCAACATGGGTGAAAAGCTCGTCTGACATCTTTCCTCCCTCGGTAAAGTGCCCTGACAGCGCCGATCGTGCAGCTGCAATAAGCAGAATTCACTCCCTTTCCAGGAAGCACGTCGATGAGTGTGCGCACGTCCGCCGCAGACAAGTGAGTTAGGACAAAAGGGAGGAGAAGAGAATGAAGGTTTGGTACCTGTTTTGAACCAGCCATCATCAGTGAAAGACTCTCTGGTCTCCTGAGGTTTGTTCCAGTACTCTTTAAACACAGACGGACCTCGGACCAGCAGCTCCCCTTCTTTACCCTCCAGACCTGGACGGACCTGCAAGATATTTAACAAAAGGTGAAAAAAAACAAAACTGCAAATCAGATGAAATATTAACTCTTGCTCAGGTTATTGATTCTTTCCAGGAAGCTTTTGAAGTTATGCAGAACTCATTATTACAACTGAAGCCTATTCATGCAGATAAGACCAAACTTCTGCTGTTCTCTAAATCCAGAAAACAATTCCAAACAACCACAGTGACCACTCTGGACTGTTCATTCTTTCAATGTAAAAAACCAGCTTGTAGCTGTAACATTTTAACTGTACTGGATTGTGAACATCATTCTTCATATGTTTGATACTGCTGCTCTCAGGTTCATACAGTATAAGGCACAATCTAATTGTAAAGAAACTCAGTCATATTCAAAGAAATCCCAAATTGGACTTTGCTGCTTTCTTACAACTTTAGTTGTAGTCATTTAGCAGGCTAGTGCTGAGCAGCAGCAGGCTGTAAACCAGTGACGTTATTGGCCATGAGGTGTCATAGCTGCCCAAAGCTAATGTGAAACCGCTCGATTGGAAGAAAAAAAAATAGATTTCTTTAATCAGTCCACACGGATTAAAATAAATGTAACTCTAAAATGAAGGATATTCTATCTTTAGATTCAGTTTGTAAAAACAGAATATAGTTCCAGTTAGTTATAGTTTTTTTTCATTTTATTACAGTTTTTTTTTTATTAAAATGTTTTTTCAATTTTAGTCTTCGTTAGTTTTAGTTAACTATAATAAGCTCGTTAGTGAGACCTTCTACTGCTTCTTATTCTTCCATCAAAAACACTAATATACAGCAGATAAACACATTGGTAATCTTATTTATTAAACACTGTGAATTAAAAAAACCCAGTTTCTGCAGGATAATTTTTACTTCATTGCTATCATTGTGTTCTATTTTTTAATATTTACAACATTTCTAGGCTGAATTGTCCTCTTATATTGTTGTTTATTTATTGATTACCCGAGTTTCTTTGTGATTTCCCTCCGCAATAATGGTGTTGGGTGTGTTGTTCATCACAATTCGAACATCCACACCAGGAAGAGGCACTCCTACTGATCCTGTTGAAATTTAAAAACACACACACACAAAGGAAGATTATTAGCCGAAGCGAGCACAATGTTTATTGTGTTGGATTTTGATTCTCTCACAGAAACTGAAAACACTTACACAACAAAAGGCAATTACTAACTATGTGAGCACTGACAACCTTAAGTTAAGCGTTTTTCAAGTGAAGCTGGCAGTCTGCTCCTTCAAGATGGCATTAACTTCCATCCTCTGGGCATAACTGGTCACTGAGTGGTTTGCTGAGCTTGTAAATCTGGGAACAATTTGTCTCAGTCAGCTTGCTTTGATAGTAATGGGAATTTCTGGGCGAACAACTGATGCGGCGTCTAAAAAAACCCCCACTGAAAATAATACAGCTCTGAACATTTTTTTTTTCATTTTGGTTTGCACTTATTTCATGTGGCTTTCAGAAATAACAAGCAACTGACTGTACATTACAATTTAGCCCGTCTTTCAGTCTTAACTACTGCTGCGAGCTTGACAGGCTTTCACTAAAACACAACTGCATAAAATGTTCTAAGGTGACAAGTTATCAAAAGCGATAAAAACGCTGTGTCAAAAAACTGAGTGCTTGTAACTTTGAGTTGCAGACATCATTTAATTATTAATAAAGTGTGTAAAAAATGCATAAAATAGTAAATTCCCACACCATCACCTGCCTTCTCCATCTCTGTGGATAAATGTGACCTTCAGAGCTAAGCAAATATAGCAACGGGTGCACAGGGCATGCAAAATGAAGGGTCTCAGGGGTCCTCACCGTGCGTGTGTGTAGGTGAGTGTGTACCTGTCAGCCTTAAGGCTACGATGCCATTTTAGAGACTTAATGCTCTCCAAATGAAGGGCTGGTTGGGTTGTGATTACAGAATGAGTGTCTCACTCCATATTGATCTAATCAGTTCGAGTCCTGAATGAGGGACTGGGGGGGTGAAGAGATCAATATGAGAACCAACTGAGCACCAAAGTAACAAGGCTAATTCTCAATGGATCAAAAAGTTTAAAATTATAAGGTCAGACCAGCTGAATCTTGCCAGGTTTTTAATGCCAGCTGCATTAAACGCTGCAGCAAACAGGGCAAAGAAATGTTAATATAGATCTTCAAAGAAATGTGGTTCTAGTGAAGACTAGCTCATCTCCAACAATCCAACCTTCTGGGTTTGGTTTTATTATATAAATAAAGAACAATATGCTGACAGCTTTGGTTGCATCCGTTTGCAAAGCTCAGTGAATTTGTTGGTGTGTCAAAAAGATGCTCAGTTAATCAGACTAAGAGTATTGATGGAAACTGAGAACTTCAGGCAAAAATTAATGTTCAAAGCAAGTAACAAATCTTCAAAACATGTTTTGTGACAGATATGTTGGGATTTTGATGATATTTAGAGATGTAGTGAAACACCAGGGTGTTGAATAAGCTATTATTGTTCACTTCTGTTGTAATCAAGATATCTATGTATATAAAGTAAGAAGATTTAACAAAAATAAGAATCAGATTTATATTGATAAATTAAAAAGGGAAAAAGGGGTAGGAAAATATAAGTTTCACTTCAATTAACTTCTTTTCATACAGATGGCCTTGTAAGTTGGCCAAAAGGTATTTTCATGTATGTGTTCATAAATACACTTATTTTGTTGTTTTATGTCTGTTTTGAATTAAAGATGTTTTCTATTCTATTTGTGACATGTTAATGTTGACAATCAGTGACAGCCAAGATCAGATGATCAAAAAACAAAGAAATCAGCTCAGTCGCACTCCTTTAAACAAAGACTAAATTTAGTATTTGGTAAATGTGTAAAAACTTTATCTATTTTTCTTCTGAAGGTGTTTTTGTGTCTCATTCCACACTTTTTGTGCTATTTCACCAATTTATACGTATATCAAAACATTTAGCTCCTTCAGGACATTCTGGTTATGACCTGTGGTGTTTCAGCAATTTATAGTTTTATTTAGCTTTTTCTATTTGTTTATTTAGCTTTTTCTGCCATTTTCTGTTTTCTTATTAAGAGTGAATGGAGCTGTCTTCAACATCTTTAAAAGACTTTTAAAATGTTTATAGATCTTTACTTTGCCTTTTTAAAAGTAATTTATTTTTGCCTTTTCAGAACTTCAAACTGAGCCTGATTCAGCTAAAATCACATTTTAGTGGTCATTTCTAATTAATTCAGCAACGGCACTCCTGTAGTTTCTGCTGTTACAGCTTTTTAAGCTACTTATCAACCATTTTCAACTCATTTTTAGCAGTTTTGCTGCTTAATCTGCCCTTTTCCAATAATTATTTATAATTTTCAGCTTCTTACAGCTTAATTCAGCAAACATTTGCTCTTTATTTTTTGCAGATATTTACAATTATGTGCTAACTTTATATCTATTGCTGCTCTGTTTAGCTTTTATTTTTAAACACATTTTGGCTTTTACTGATTTTTACTTTCGTTTTCAATTCGTTCGTTCAAACTCTCCTTAACAGTTTTGCTATTAAAACTTTTCGACTTGAATTCAGCAGCTTTCAGCAAAAACCTTTCTGCATCAAGCATTTTTCTCGCAGGGAATACAAATTCTCTAGGATTTCTCTTGTTTTCTGTTTGTGTCCATATCATTACAGCCATCTGACTAAAATAGAAAAGCTAAATAAAAGCAGATTTAGGATACAGAACAAACCTGTTTCATAGTGAAAAATTTCCATCTCCCAGTCTCGTCTTTTAATCTTCTGATTGTGGTCAAGAGGCAGAGCGACAAGCCCTCTTTGAATTCTTCTCTGAAAAAGCTGCTCTTCACAAAATGACAAAAACAACCTCCTCTTCCTCAATGACAGTCTCTGAAATCCATTCACTTTTTGACTCTTATTTCTCATATTTCCTTGAATTTTATTTTTTTTTGTTCTCACATCAGAAGCTTGACAATTTCTGAAGCATTGTAAAATTTTGTTTTGATTCGGGAAGATTAAGTGTCACTTCGAAGAGTTCAGGCAGAATTCAAATCGCATACGCTGGACGAGAAAAAAAAATGTCTCTGCAAAGTCTGGAGGTCTCAGATTCTTCTACAATCTCAAAAGTACCAAAAAAATTATATACAACCTAAAAGTAGGGCAAAAAAAGAGAATCAAAAAAGATGAAGGGAGCAGCAGAGTGAGATACTATGGAGGATGGATAGAACCAGCATGAACTAATCTCACATGTTTACATCTCAGCGAGGGCAACATGACCTAGAAAGCATTACTATTGTTAATATACTTCAAAGTGGTAAACTACGGAAGCAAAATTAGGCCAGTTAGATGCTCTAAATATGTGGAAATTCATTAATAAAATTCTTGTCAATAAAGTGTTTTATGTTGTCTACGTATTTGGTGGCGAGGCGTATGGGGGGGGGAACAGGTGCGCGTCTGAAGAGCGGGAAAAAGACGACTCCAGTACACTACTCCACTAAGAGTGCTTCCTGCGTTGCTATTGATCCATTTTAACCTACTTAAAGACAAGACAGGAACACGTTGACTCAAACAAGCTGATGCCTGCATGCACACCAACGTACACAACTCTTCTACAACCGCTGCAGAGGAAACATCAATAAAACCACAGACTTCTTAAAGCCATTCTTAAAAACCACCAGAGAGGAATCAAACAGCCTGCGCTGTACTCCCCCCCCCCCTACCCAAACCAACAAATAAACAAAACAACACCCAAACAAGACAACTGAGGATACCCCAATTCTCTTGCAAGCTAATTATCTTTACCTGTACACGGAAATGTTGGCTGGGGATGGAGACAGTGAGGAGGGAGAGGGAGAAGAGATGACAGACTTGCACAAGTCTGACCTAATTTTTAGATATTGCTTTTTGTTTGTGTGTGTTTGTGTGTGTGAGGGAGGGGAGGTTGGGATTGTGGGGTTTTACCTGACATGTCAACAGAGAAAACTTCATGATAAATAAAACACACTAAATAGACAAGCTCCATTAAACATGAGAGGGATGTAGTGATCAAAAATAACAAATGCAGCTTCAGATTTGTTATGAGATTAAGACGACAAACTTACAATTCATACAATTTATACATGAAGTTGTCAAAGACAGAGGAAAAGGTTCCTAAAATAACTAATGTGCAACAGCCAGCGCTCTACACGTAGGGGTGGGTAAAATAATGGATTCAGCAATGCACCGCGATTAACGTTTTTGCAATTCAATATCGATTCAGAAAATCATCTGAATCAATTCGATCCCCTGGCCGATTCGTGCTTCGGTCGGGACCGATCGGGAACGTCTTTGACTGTTTCTGGGCGGTCAGTGATAATCGTGGAGTGCGCATTGGTCAAAACCAAACTGCTGTGACAAACTGGATACATGTAAACTCCAGGTAAAATGGCAGAAAAACAAGGACACTGTGGCATGGCTGAAGTCTGACGACAGTCAGGGAGGTGGAGGATTCTGCGTGTTTGGGAGGGGGAGCCGAAACAGTCGACGTGTGTAACGTTAAGCTAAAGTTGCGCGAACAGCCTGTCGGTTTCGGGTACTTTGGCTCTTGAATAAAACTGTTAACACAGAAAGACGTAAACTTACAAGGTGTGTCTACATTTACGTTTGACGTCTATGTTTTCTTCCTCCCCTAAAATGAAAGCTTCCTCCATAAGATTGTTTTCAGATCGTTAACGTGAAAATCTGCAATTTTCAATTTGACACAGGATTTCAGCTATATAAAGTGATGTGGGGATACATGTTATGTGATCCCTCATGGCTGCATGATTACAGATTTATTACAGAGAGAATGTTGATGATGACACAGCTAGTTTGTGTTGAGTTTAACAAATGAATTAACCACAAAATGAAACCACAAACTGTGGAGCCATGTAAGGACTCTATATATTCTTACATGTCCTTGCAATACAATTAATTTAGCCTCAGGCTGTGATGTAGGGATGCCTCATTCATTATGCTGTTTAAAGTGTAGATTTTTGAACAGATTCTCACAGAGTAAAAATATGTTATCATTTTTTTCCTATTGTTTATTATTTGTTTTTTTATTGAGGATTCCCATTAGCTGGGCCTTACACCCAGTTACTCTTCCTGGGATCTATCATTAAAAATACATACACATAATACAATAAAATATATATATATATATATATATATATGACAGATAACAAGAATAAAAATACATATCAATTCAATTAGTAATTACAGTTTATATATACACAAATTCTACATTTATAAGAAAAAATACAAGTAAACATTTTATTTTATAAATAAGTTGCTCTAACAAAGCTTTTCAATTTTTAAAGATAATTTTTATTCAGCTTTTATAAGAATTAATAGTAAAGAGTTCCATTCTTTTATTGCTCTGTAAATAAAATTGCATTTTAAAAAAATCGTTTTTGTGCGAGGAATTTGAAAATGTCTTTCCGTTATATGTCTAGTAGCATATCCATGCAAATTTAAACTTTTAATCAGCTGGAAAAAGAATAAGTTTGGATTTTGGAATTTTAAAAATACCTATCATCACCACGACAAAAAACTTTAGCCTTGACTTTGCCTTTATTTCCAAAAAGTTTATTTCTTTCAAATGTAAATGTATACCATTTCTGTTTATATTAAGGATGCAAGTTATCGATTAATGGATTAATCTAAAGTCATGGGTTAAAGCGAAAAAAAATCTTGTGACTGAACTTTTTTTCCTACCGCACCCCCCCCCCCAAAAAAAAAAAACACAGTTAGGGCAGGGTTAGCGTTTTCATACATTTCATACAGAGAGGTACACAGCAG
>JARVGW010000322.1:4615430-4625827 GCA_031762495.1 Anablepsoides rubrolineatus
TGTGTGTGTGTGTGTGTGTGTGTGTGTGTGTGTGTGTGTGTGTGTGTGTGTGTGTGTGTGTGTGTGTGTGTGAGCGGTTAACTGAGAATGGCAGATGTCAGACCTCTTAGCCCCACCCCCAACCTCAGGACCACCTGTTGGACCTAGGCCATATGGAGGGTGCGTAAGCCGTTTCTCTGGCCTGCTGTAGGAAAAGTCTGACCCAGCCTGCTGACCAATGACACATGATCACACCACATAACAGGAAACATGACTCATGTCTTGTACTCATCCTTCTTTTGTGTGTTGGTTTCTCTCTTCTCATTGAGGAGTTTCTTATTTCTCCCGATTCCTTGCTGTAAATTAAATGCTGCGGTTTTTGTTAGATGAAAATTCATGAATGGAAGAAAATTATATCCACCTATCCATTTTCTTTATTCACTTTTTACTTTTCAGCTCACAGTTGGGCCAGTTTTTAGCAGTCGTGCAAGAGACAGGACAGGTTGCAAGTCTAATACAAAGCCACAGGAATAGGAAAATGAGAAAAAATACAGTCCACAATAAATACAGTTGTTCTGTGAGGGTCTCAGAGGTTTATTACAGTACATCATGAAAACACACCAAACAGATTAGGGACAGAGCTTATGAGCAGTTTAAAGCAGGGGTAGGTTATTAAACAATAACCTAAGCCAGGCTTTAAGGTAGGATTTTGGAGGAAGGCATCAACACTTTAAGCCAGAATGCCCCACCACCCACCACTTATGAAGTTTATGGAAGCTTACAAAATTTGCGTAGGTGGAAAAAGTTACTGCCAGACCAGGACCAGATATTGTCTGTAAAATTGCTACACACCACCAAGACGGTCCAATTGATTCTTTATGTGTGTTCCTCTGACTTTATGAAATAAATGCGGTCACTCCCTGTGCAGATTAGGTTTATGGAAGTTTACGAAATTTACATAGAGTAAAAAAAACTCATGGCGGACTCAAAAATCAGCAGGGCGCCCTGAGGCGTTGCCAGCTGATAAAGTCCAAACAAGACGTCATTAAGACGCCCCATCGCCCCTTTAGCTAAACGCCTTACTGAAGCTTTGAACATCACACAGAGCTCTGTCCGTCATCGAAAAATGGAAAATGCATGGCATAGATTTTCCATTACAAGAGAAAAGTTATAAACATTAGTGAACTAATATGACAAAGACATTCTGTAATGATTTTTACTCGTCTATGTCCTGGCAGTTTGTAATTTTGTTCCTTTCTGCGGTGCTAAAACTTTAGTAGCTCTGAACAGAGCTGTGGAGACAAGGCTGATGGGGTAGATGTACTGCGTCTCTGTAGTATTTTGACCAACAGACGTTTAATGGGCTACCAGCTGTCCTCCAGACAGGTGTAATCGATCAATCTTGTCTCTTTGTCTGTAAGTTGTTACCAGTTTGAGAGCTGCAAAGGCACTCTGGGTTGTGTCCATAGTGTCTGCATTAAAAGTAGAATCCTTTTTGAGATCTGGAATGTGCACCGGGAAGTTTTTGTTCCCATCAAAGCTGGTCAGACTCACAGCCCAATAGAATCCACAAACATTCTAATGCCAATTCAGCTACGTGACGTAGATGTTAGGAGATGTAGGGTTTTGTGTGAAATCAGTTTTCAAATTTTTGCATGAACTGCTTTACTTCATCAAATGATTTAGCATTAAAGATTGACGTACAAATTATTTGTTTTCATTGAAGCCAGAAATGTAGATCTACACCTAAACTGTATTCACAGTCCTGAATGTTCAGCAATCATGGTACTAACCTTGTAACTGTAATCAGTTTTTGCTTTTTTCACATTGAAAAGGTTACTTAAAAAAAGCTTAAAGTGGTTCAATTAAGGACTTTTTGGCTTACTGTGTTGTTAGATTTAATTATTTGCCATTTTACAAATTTTAGTTTTTACTATCCTTTTGCTGGTTTCAATATTTAGCAACTGTTTTGCTAATTTTAGCCTTTGACTTATGTTCTGCTGAATTTAGCTTTTACTAACAGTTTTGATGGTTTTACCTTTTAGCCACTGTTTGGCAAATTTTGGCTTTTACACGCTATTTAGCTATTTTTGGCTTTTACTTACTGTTTGGCTCATTGAAACTAGTTTTACTGCTAGCTTTAGCTGTTAGCGACTGCTTTATTTGTTTTTGCTTTTGGCTATTGTTTTACTTTGTTCTTACATTATTCTATTGTTTAGCTAGTTTTGGCTTTTAGCTAATGTTTTGCTTATTTTAGTTTTTTGTTGTTTAGTTGATCTTAACGTTGAGTTACTGATGTGCTAATTCTAGTTTTAGCTTTAAATTTCAGCTTTAAGTCTTTGCTAATTTTAGTTTTTAGCATGTAGCATTTGTTCTGTGAATTTAACTTTTAAATTCAGTTTCAGCTTCTTTAATAAATTTCTGCAGTCATTCAGCTCTCTGCTTTAATCCTGCCTAACCTAATTATATTCCTAAATCTGACTAAAGCTTCTAACATTTCCTGCACAATACAGTTTTTTCGTATTCAGTTTTATTTTTTAATGCAATTAATTTATTTGTTACTGCATCCCATGGTCCATATTTTTTATTCCTCTCCTAAAGGATGCTAATTTATTTATTTAATTTTTTTTCTTTGCTTATCCAGTCAGCTCATGTTCATGAGAACTGAGTTGAGTTAAAAGCCTTTTTTGGTCAAGAGGCTTTTAATATGGCTTCCCTGCCGGGTAAGTTTGAATACTATTCACACTACTTGTCAAAAATAAAAATCAGATGTTAAAAAATGAATACCTTGTGAACAATAGAAAACGATTTGAATGAATGTAGAAAATTGCCATGGCTGAGTGTTTCTTTTTCCCAGCTGATGTTTTAAAAACTCGGCTTCAAAGAGAAGTGGTGCAACCACTGAGCACATGTAAAGAGTGCCTTATTATGTGAAAGATGTGTAATTACTCCGCTTACGTGTTTTGATTTGTCCCAGAAGGAGTGAGGAGAGAGGTGCTTACAGTTTGTAGTCCAGCTCGTTTATTTATCAGCAAGATGAAATAAATCCCACAGCGACCAGACGTTACAGAGTGTCTCTGTACACCTGATAGGGCCAATTGGTGCACAGCAGGAAACTGGACCCAAAGTGAAGGGGTGATAATGTTTATGCCCATGTCTGTGAATTTAATTGTCTGTTAGCAAAATATTAAACTCTTAGACAGTAAACATTGGCTGTACACTTACGCCATTGGAACCCATACAAATGCAACTGGTAAATTTAGGCCATTATACAGACCTGATTTATTTGCTCTAAACTGATTGATGTTAAATTTTCCTTTGATATCATGCATGGGATTTTGCATAAATATCTTTAAGCTAAAAAAGTGTTTTGAGCTTGTTTCCAGTCAAGTCAAGTCAACTTTATTTATATAGCACATTTAAAAACAACTGCCGTTGGCCAAAGTGCTTCACATATTGCATCTATTAAAAACAAAGCATTACAGACAATACACAAATAAGGATAAACCATAAAAACAGGCCAAATAAATAGGGAAAAACAACTCTTATACTACATTAAAAGCTTTTGAAAAAAGGTGTGTTTTAAGATGAGATATAAAAACTCCAAGAGTTTGAGGCCTGTCTAATGTGAATAGGCAGCTGGTTCCACAGTTTAGGAGCCACAACTGAAAAGGCTCGGTCACCTCTGTGGACCAGTCAGGACCGCGGGACAGCCAAGAGCAAATGATCATGTGATCTGAGAGATCTGGAGGGCACATAGGGCAGCAGGAGGTCAGACAGGTATTCAGGAGCCAGTCCATTCAGGGCCTTATAGGTCATCAATAAAAGTTTAAAATCAATTCTAAAATGAACAGGGAGCCAACGAAGGGAAGCCAGCACAGGGGAGATATGATCACGCTTCTTCGTTCGTGTTAAAAGGCGTGCTGCAGCGTTTTGAACCAGCTGCAGGCTGGATGGCAACACGGCTAGTGGCACTGGATTCACAACACAAAACAGCGTAAGCGTAAACTGCGAACTTCGATCATTATGTTTTTATGATCATTGAAAACCCAAATCATAATCAAGATCAAAATCCAATTAATCGCCCAGCCCTAGGTTGCAGCCCACGCAGGCCGCACTCTATGCTGCATAAACTGCTGTTAAATGAGATGATCTAGTGTAGGGATGATACATGTTTGCATGACCACGCATTACCCTAATAACATGGTGATATATCACCTGCCTTCAGTTGTTTTTATATGGTGTAACGACACAAAATTCAGTATTCAGTAAATTCAGTAAACCTCAGCAGTCTTTGCTTTTCTGTTTAGTTTGCTGACGGTGCAATGAATCCTGGGATATCGACGGTCATGCAGGATATTTAGATGCAGTCAATGTTTTTGGGGTTTTGTCGGCCGCATGAGTAGGCACCTACGAATGGGCATAAATTGCAGACAAATGCGCCCTACGTCGTCTACAACCCCTGAACTGACACACAGCATTGGAGTCAACACAATTCACAGCTAATCGACCAAAGTCTCTAACTTAGTAGGTTTTACATCTTTGAGGTAAAACTTCACTGTGGTAGTAGCTGAGAGTCATTGTCAACGCAGACTCTGAAAGCTAACACGCGTCCAAAACGTCCGTTTCTTCTCAGGATAAGATTGTTCTCTGGCTGTGTGGCATTACTTCAAGAAACGCCACACCTTTAATTTAGTTTTTTTTTTTTAGTTTACACATAACACAAGTTGTTGCTTACCAGTTTCCAGCTGGAACAATACAAAAAGTATTTCTGTAAAAGCGCAGCAGAGGCTGTCAGAGCTTTGAGCTTTCTGAATATGCCCCTTGATTGCTTATGAAGCGTCCATGTGTCAGTGAGCGTTAGAGTGTGTGAGCGGATGCCTGCAAGTGCGCTGCATATATTTGTGTGGGTGTAAGTGTGTGTGTGTGTTATTGCTTATTTTTGGGGTCATATTTGAGTGATGTGGCAAGATGAAGTGACAGTTTGTCAGAAAGCGGGTCATGGGGCAGTCACTGTGGAGGCGGCCCTCTGCGCCCGTGTACCGGGTATAATTAAGCACTCATTACCATATCAGTCAATTATCAACAAGCACTCTGGCTGCTTTCTCTCAGGAATCTGCCCTTCTGGACACCAGCTCCGAAGAACGCACAGATTTTTCCTGGGTGCAGAAGTAATTATTTTTTCCCCCATCTTTTCTCCCTCCTTCTCCTCATTATGATTGCTACTGGTAAAAACAATGTCTTAGTTTTCTCTCTCTCTCTCTCTCTCTCTCTCTCTCTCTCTCTCTCTCTCTCTTTCTTGTTGTTGTGTTGTGTTGCTGCGGGCACCATCTGTGGTGGTGAGGGGGAGGCACAACAATACCCATCCATATGGTCAGGGCATCAGCAGCAGGCTATCTCTGCTCATCAAGTCCTGTCATTGTCATCAGCCAGTGTGAGCGCATACACCAGTTCCTGTTCATCTGTCACACACACACACACACACACACACACACACACACACACAATGAGATATGATTTTTACACTCATTTAGGAGGGAAATATGAGGCTGGATGATTATCGATCTAGTTAAAACGAATAAATATTTTTGAAAAGCGTGCAGAATTGAATTTTACAAAACCTTTTCTTCCAAGTCATCCTCAAATACGTTCAGCAGCAAACTTTTTCCTGTTTCGTTTTTTGGGGGGATTTTGACCTGACTATCTATTGAACATTATCGACATCAATTCAAATCTGCAACTCTTGATTGGCGATGGGGGCTCGGGGGCTTTTTTTAGACATACCCATCTGCTGTCTCGCACCTTCTAATCTGCACACACACACACACAAACACACATGGAGCATGACTGGTGTCACCATTCTGTCCTCCATAATATTTACTTCAGCCGTGTGTCTTTTTAACCTTTTGACTACAGGCTGTGCGTATTTCGTTCAATTTCGACGAAGCGCGCCGGCTTTTGGAATCTTCCAGGTGAAGATAGGGAGGTGAAGACTGAGCTCAGCAAGATAAAATAAGAGAGTTAGAGAGAAAAAAAAAGAAGAGATCTGCATAAACAGGAGGCAGGAGGAGATGGAGAGATATGAGTATTAGATGCTACATACCAATAAGAATGTTGTTTTGAAAGAAGACATGCAGACGCAGACTTGGGAAATAAAAAACACAACAACGTGCTACTTGGGAGAGATCTAAAAGCAGAGATAGTGAGAGTGGGAGCGAGGGTAAGAGAAGGACAAAGCTGAAGGCATGTGAAAGCGGAGATAACCGGCTATTCCGCCATCTCGCTGCAGGTTTATCTCCTCCTGCCTCTCTCTCTCTCGCTGTATCTCTCCCATCTCGCTGTCTTCCCGAACAATGGGAAAAGCGTGAAACAAAGCCCCATGTGATTGCTGGTTTTAATTGGTCCACAGAATCTGTAATTAACTCGGTTCCTTAACGTGCAGACGGCAATCTCCCTGCCGTTACTCACAGATTGATTTCTTTCTATTTTTGCGCGAGCCGACTTTATAAAAGTTGGATTTGTCCGAAGATTTAAACGTGATTGAATTAGTGCCTGGTTTGACTGGATGGCTAATTATAAGAACACATAAATGAGAACATTTTAGGTGTTTTTTTTTTTTTACAAATGTTTCTTATTATTATTTGTCCAGTCTTTAGGCAGCCATGTCCTTTAAGACCAACTAATACTCAGCAGATCAGAAGGATTGGGATTTTGTTTAAAAGCTCAGCTGAACAATAGGCAGGGGAGCCTTCCTCCTCTCTAGCTGCAGTTTGCCTCGGGCGTTTTTTTTTAGGAAACAGCCCACTTCTCATCTTCCAACTTTTTGCCCTCTCCCTTCCTTTGCCCTCTATTCTAGTCCTGTGGCACCCCCCCCCCCCTCCAAGAGTCTGTCCCCTTGTCTTCTAAAGTGAGGGACAATTTCAGGGTCTGCTTGTCCCGATTGTTGTTGTGGACCAATCGTTCTGCAGCACTGTTTGCCCTCTGGTCACCTGGCTGGACACTGAGGGGATTTCAGGGTTGACAGTTATGCCCCTGGCTAGGCAAAGACAGTCTGAGGGACAAATCGGAGGGGGGGGGGGGGGTCATGAGATTGCCTCAGTCAGTTTCAGCCCCTGAGACAGCTGCAGTCCCTCTCACCTCTTTGCTTGTGTGTGTCTGTGTGTGTGGTGGTGGTTGGGGTGTTTATTCAGTCTTGTTACAGTCATAAGGACAAAATCCTTGACTTTAAACACGACCAACATGTTTGACTGAGATGTATGGTTCGTTCTTTGTTTTTTTTTCATTCCAAAATAAAATGTCAAAAAGAAAACAGCCCTGTTTGTTTGTTTTTTTCCGTTTTTAAAACCTAAATGGAAAAATGTCAAATTGCACTAATAATAAATCCACCATGTTTGATTTTTGCTTTTCTTAGCTAAATCCAAAATAAAATATGTAGCGATACCGGAAATGACGGATGTCGTCAAAGGATAAGAGTTTATAGTGGCTGGAAGAAGACTGCCTTAAAAACAGAAACCATTCCTAAAGATACTACAGCTGCACTCGAACTTTATTCTGCATAACTTGGAAAATTTAAGCAATTTTGATCATGGTAAGATCGACTTCCTCTCAATAAGACTTTTGTCCATTTTTAAAGTTCCAGGACTTCAGGACGTGATGATTTCTGATTCTGCCAGAAAGTAGCAAATGGTGGGCAAACAAAATATAAAGCTTATTTTTGCTTTAATCGTTAAAACAAAAACAAAAGAAACGTAAAAATTTAGTACTTTTTTTTGTTCTTTCAATTTTGCCATTGTTTTTTTAAATTTAGTTTAAAAAAAAAACCTGATAAATAATCCGATTATTTGTTTTTCTCATTTTATTTTGAGTAATAAAAATGAAAAAAGAATGAACCATACATGGATTAGACAGTTTGCCATTATCTGATTTTTTTGTGTGTGTTAGCTGAAACAAAGTGATGAAGATGAGCTGGATGGACAAACTTGTGTTTTCAGGAAAGCTGCTGTTTTAACTTTAAACATGTAATAAAATCACCAAACATCTATATAATTCACATGGCCTTTTTAAACTTATTGGTCTAAAAACATTTATTCTTAAGTCATAAATTGCTTTTTTTTACAAAATTATTGCAGCAAAATTATGATGAAAATTGCTACTACTACTACTAATAATAATAACAATAATAATAACTTAGCTGGATGGAGGCACAATACTGTATAAACATGAAGGAGTGATCAAAAACTTTTGCACAGTAAAGATCACATTTAATAACAAAGTGATGTACACAAAATTAAAAGGAAAAAAAAGCTGATTTTAGAGAGGCAGAGCAAACTGTGAATTAGATTTTCAAGCTAAGACTTGAGGTGCTGCAGTTTTCTAAGCCAGATGTTTTAAATGCACAAGTTGCAAATTCACATAGAAGTTAAAAATACCTTCGATAGAAGAAGGTAGTTTTAACAACATAGTTGATTTGTTGTTGAAGTATCTTTTTCTCATTGAAATAAAGAAACAAACTGTTTGCCTGATCTCCTGAAATGAGCTTGTGGAAGATAAACGAGCTGTTTTATGCTTGTTTTCCAGTTGACATTTGTCCTGCTTGCTTCGTCCACAACGCTCCAAAAAATGATTTTAAAGTATTTTTTAACAAAGATCTCCATTCGACTGCAAGTTATGGAGAATAAAAGGAAACATGAAACTCATGGAAATTCCCACTGAGCAGCGTTGAATCAGAACCTGCTTCAGAAGTGTTAACACAGAGTTCAGCAAGATCATTATATTGTTGATGGCAACCAAAACTAAAAACATTAAATATCTGATAAATTAAATCTAAAACAAAAAAATATAGAACCAAAAGCATTCAGTGCTCCATAAAACTTTTCCTTCTTCATATTATCTGACTCTCTAAAAGTGCAACGCGAGCTTGGCAGCTCTGTTTTGCATCTTTGATTGTCTTACACATATTTCTTTTTTATCAAATCTCCTGAAAGGTATAATTATGTTGGCCCTTTTGAAATATTGCCAGCGTGTTCACTCGTGTTCGGATGGCGCCCGGCACATATAATTTAATTTGAATTCATTACTCCCCCTCCTGTCAGTTAATATATTCATGACTTCCAATTCCCTCAGAGCTGTCCCACCACCTGGAGTGTCCTCCCTCATCTGTGTCACTCCTCCCCCTTCTTCCTCCCCCCCACCCCCTCCTCGTCCCTTCCTCTTCCTCACCCCTTCTGGCCCTACAGGATCCCTGGGGGCCCATGAAGGGGTGTTAGGGCCAGGGTCATAGAGGCTGGGGGGTCCGCTGTCATTAGGGTGCACTGGAATGTGTTAGCAAGGACCAGCTGGGACCAGTCAGCTTAGTCCCATCCTGCTCTGTGCTGGTGCTGCTGTGTGTGTGTGTGTGTGTGTGTGTGTGTGTGTGTGTGTGTGTGTGTGTGTGTGTGTGGTAGAGGGAGTGAAACCTGCAAATAATGTTGATGAGGTGGCTCTGATAGATACTCAGATCTTTGGAGGTCTGCTGGTTACAGGAGAAGCTTTCAGAAACATCTCTGCAGTTTTTGGACAAATAGTAAAGTTTAAAAAGAAGATTTGAACTGAAAGAGGCCAAAGACTGAATCTGTTTTTTTTTTAACAAATCTAAAAACACTTTCCAGGAACATTTCTGTCTTCATATATATATATAATATTCATTTTTGGAAACCGATGCATTATTTATTATTTGTGGAAGGATTACATCATTAAATGCAAACAGAGTGTTTTTTTCTTCTTTTTTTTTTCCAGATTCATGGTTTCAGCTCCTCTCTTTTTTGTCTTTCATGTTGCACCTTTTGTACCAGCCAGCGCTGACTGAATACGTCCCGTCTGTGTGGTAAATATTTCATGGAACAGAGTTTGATCGTTGCGTGGTAACTGGTGTAGGAGTTCAAACGAGACGGTGCTATTCTGTGACAGCCAGTCAGAACAGAGGGGAAGACTGAGGGGAGACAAGAGACGGGAAGGAACAATCTGCTGAGGGAGGGGGAAGGGGGAACGCCGCTCCATTTGGATTCAGGACCACTGGTTTGCTGGACAGCTCCTGAGGTCTTCAGCACCACAGAAAACAAAGTTTTGAACCATTTTGAGACAAAAGGTTAATGCTCAATTAAATTGCTCCGAGGGCCGCAGTTAATCCAGGCCAGCAGCACAGGGGCCAAACATCCAGCAATAAGTTTTACAAAGATCTGTTACTTTTCAAATAGTTTATTTAGCTACATTTAATCATGAATACAACATACAGAACCCTATGGAATAAATGATAAAACAATATCCCTCCATCCACCTATACCTGCGTCTTTCTTTCTGGGTCGTGGGGACCACTGATGCCCATATCCAGCAGTCATAGTGCGAGGGGGGGGGGGGGGGGGGTCCACGCTGGACAGGTTGCA
>JARVGW010000322.1:4625837-4640551 GCA_031762495.1 Anablepsoides rubrolineatus
CCCCCCCCCCCCCAACACTCGGGACAGGTTGCAAGTCCATCACAGATGAAACAATATCAAAAACAAAAATAACACATTATGCCTACTATTTATTAAAATTTTTTGTTTGACATTTCTGACTTGCCTATTTTTTTAAACCAATTGTATTTTTACTTTCATAGTTTTATATTTACCTGCTTGTAGTTTTAACTGTTTTCTTCATAGAAATGTATTTTACCAGCTTCTAGCCAAGAGTCTAACATTTCTGTAAATATCACACATCTATGTTTAATTAAAAGAACTTATAGAAAACTGGGGGTTTGGGCTTAAGAGATGAATGAACCAATTGGCGGGCCGAACTTTGGTCATTCGTGGGCCACATGCGGCCCACGAGCCGCCAATTCAACAGCCCTGATTTATGCGTTTGACTCCTTTTGTCCTATAATATTATTGAAATTTAATTTCCAAAAACAATGCATGTCAATTCTCACCTCTCAATGCAAAAAATAACATTTTAGAGGGGTAGAAAGAAAAAACTTTCTAGAAATCAGCTACAAAGAAGTTCACCGAATCGCACAAAAATCCATATAATTTCATCTTCCAGATGAAAACTAGTCTAAAAATATCTAAGTGGGAATTTTTTTTTTACTTGTTTGTGTATTTTCTTCAGCACAAAAACCCAAGAGGAAGATAAAGCTTTTTATAAAGCCAAACTCACAGCAAAGTCTGGCTAATTTTAGGTTAACTGCACATCTCTGTGTGTGTGTGTGTCTGTCAGAGGGAGGAGACGGGGGGGCTTCATTATTAATCAGGGCCCTTTCCTTTAGTCTGAACGCTGCTCACACTCCATCGCTTAATGACTGAAAATGAGCCGTAATTATGGGTTGTCAGTCCAGTCTCTGGCACCCCCCCCCCCTCACTCTTTCATCTCATGGGTCCATGTCCTCCCTCTGCTGCACCACACCCATACTATCATCACTTAAGACCATCACTTTTCCTAGCCCACCTTTAGACCTGTTCGACAATCTTTGACACTAATTTAAAAACAAGATTCGAGGCAAATAGTGAAATTACTGCAAACAGAGGGAGTATCACATTGTGCTGATAAGATGATACTAATATTGTTATTAATAATAACTTAGACATCAGGGTTGCTGGAAAATGAAGCATAGATGTGCTGTGATTACTACAAATTAGCTTCAATACACTTCCTGCTTTTTCCCGCTGTCTGTCCCCCCCGTCTCTGTCTGTCTTTCAAACCCCCCCCCCCCCTTCGCCACCCCCCTGCTTCCCCCTCTGGTTCTGTGCACTTAAGCTCATCGTTATGCGGCATGTGGTTTGTCAGAGCTGATGATGAATTTGTTTATGAGTGGAGAGAGCTGATTTCCCCTGAGTGGTCTTTCTCCCTCTTCCTCTTGCTCTCGCTCTTGTTCTTTCTCTGCTTTTTCCTCCTGATCAACCCATCCAATCAAAGAAAACCTCCCTTCCCCTCACTCCCCCCCCCCCCCTCCAAAAAAAAAAACAGTCCTCTCCAGCCCTGCAGGGTGCCTCACCCGTCTGACATTGGGATGTAATCCCAGCCAATCCCAAGCTGGAGAGGTCACTGACCATTTGACTGCACCAAAAGAAATGCACATATCATTAATTTATAATTATTTCTTTATAAAAGGAGCGTGTTTAACTGTACGCACATTTTAAAATGGTCAGTAGCTTTATTCACAGGCTCACTTCCTTCCTGCAGCAGCTACCATTAGAGAAAGCAGCTTCTGCAATGAACATTATAACGTCTGCCCACAGTCATAAACTCGCAGCACAATCAACAAGAAAGTCTAATTTAACAATGCTATGAAAGCTCTCATACATGAGTAATGTGTTGCTTGTTTAAGTCATCGGTGTCTTTTACAAGATGGCAGGTTTAAAAATGCAGGCATGTTGACGCTACAGACAATACAAACCATCTCGTCTGACAGGTCCCCCTCCTGGGCCTTTCAGTATAAGCATGCTGTTTGCAATCAGGACGCACACACACGCGCGCGCGCACGTCATGCGTTCACACAGGCACCTTCACACACAAATACGCACACTAATATCCCTGTTGGAGGTGGTGGAAGTGCCAGCTATTATCAATTAATCTTTTGCTGTGTTTTTTCTCTTGCAGAGAGTGCTACCATATGGTTCGCTGTCAGCCACTGCTTTTAATTTACTCCTTGCGTCTGCTGTGAAAACAGACCAACATCCCCATCTAAATTGCTGATTTGGTGGAGGAAGTATGAGCTATACAGCACTGTACGCAGAATGTCGCTGTGCGGGCGATAAGGGATGGAAACGGCCATTTTTTATTTTATTTTTTATTTTTTGCACAAGCAAACCTGTGTAGGACAAACAGTGCAATAAAACACAGAAATTGTTGGTTGTAACCCAAACATCTGTAGTATTCATTCAGTAATAAAAAGTGCTCAGAGAAAATTCATGGCAAACGTACAAAAAACGTCTTCCCAGATACGTTTTTCAAACCAAACCTAAATTATTTATAAAGTTAAATCTGTTGTTTTTATTGTAATGTATATCAGCCATATTTGCTCGTATTTAGAAAGGAAATAGGTTTCTAGATGTGTAAGACAAGCAGTAACTGTGGTTATTTTAAGGCACAAGTCTATGATGTTTGGTTCATTTTCAAGGTGCTTCATTAGAAGCTATTAGTGAGAAACCGATATGAAAATTTCAGCTGATATCGATATAATTATTGCTGTTATTACACAAACTATATTATACATATACACACAAACACACTTGGGTCTTTTTTTTGATAGTGTAAATAAATGACCAGACCTCTGACATTGAGCTCTACTTTAGTTATTCCTGGCTGTGCAGCATCAATATCACTATCATGATCAAACAGAAGAAGCTCAACCAACCATCTCTCCTCCCAAAACAGAAACACAAAGCTGAAAATTGAGAAATCCATATCAGACGTTAATATCGGCCCAGTTTTATATAACGGACCGATGCCGATATTCTAAAAAATGACCAATATCGGCCAATACCGATATCAAGACCGATATTTATTGTGCATCCCTAGAAGCCAAAATTTTAATGTTTTTATGTTGACTTCATTTTTATTCCCTCAGAAAAACTCTTTAGCTTTATTGTGATGAACCCCCCCCCCCCCCAAAAAAACCCCAAAAACAAACAAACAGTGGTGTATATATCTACTATCACCCCAAAGTCCCTAAAACACCAACATTTTGGTATTTTATGTATCTGAAACCATTTTATTTCATTAAACAAATAGTTTTGATTGTAAGTTTAGCCAGTGCTGGATATATTTTGACCATAACCAGAAATGCGGAACGCAGTGGTAGAAAACGATTGGTCCAACCGATTTCAAATCAGAACGCGTGTTGCAATAATTAAAACAAACGTAAACAGCTCAAAGTCCCAGATGTTCAACTGCACTCGACTGTCACACTTTCTGAAGGAGCGGCGAAGCTAACGGGTTGAAAGGAGCGACCCCGGCTGTGTGTGTGGGAGGAAAAAGGCAAGGGTTGAAGATGGAAAGGTCAGGTCTGGTGTGGAGGAGGGGCTGGGCACAAATACATGTGTGTAAATGGGCTTTGTTTCTGGATGTGGTGGTCTCAGGTGGGATAGCAAATGTGTGGTTTGAAATGATGGTAAGGTGTGTGTGTTGGTGTGTTTGATTGATGAGGTCAGATTGTGAGGGTTCTCACCACAGATATTAAGAATAAACAGACAATCCATCAGTACATATTGGACCGAAGGATTCCTCCACTCCCATATCAGTACTGTGCACTAAAACAGATGTGTAAATGTAAAAAGACACATAATTAAAAATACGTTATTTAGACAACACATCGTTTGCAAATTTCTGCCTATTTACTCGTTGACATTTAACCAGCGTTGATAATGCTACAATAAGAAGGAGGTCTGCCAACACAGAGTACAGTGCAGAAGACTAAGCTCAGGCAAAATATAAAGGGGAAAAGTGAAATATATTATAGAAATAAATACTGGACAGACACAACTTTAGCTGCTTTTGTTTGATTCCTACATATTTACTGATGATTTACATCAGATTTACAAATCAGACACTTACAAACTCTATCCTAAACCTTTTATTTGATTTATGCTGTCTTTACAGTAACTCAGAAGTTTCTTTTGGTTTTTGCTTCCACAGCGAGTTGTTTTATGCTGGATGCTCCGGTAACACTTTATAATAACTACACCTTATTTAGCCTTAATTAACCATTAATAAAGGGTTACTTAACATTGAAAACATCATTAATTGAGGATTATTCAGACTTAATAAGCTATGAATTAACACATTTATTAATGTTTTACCCATAAAGGCTAAAACCATCATACCCAATGTTTACTCATGCTTAATAACTCATGGGTTAACAATTCTATATACTGTGTATAAATATGCAAATACTCATGTAAACATACTTTCACACCATGTGTTAAACATGTATTATTGGTTAGAGAATGTTTCACTACAGTGCATCAATAATTAAGGCAGGTGTTGGTAGTTAAGTCTTTTTGTGAACCTTTCTAAAGTGAAGACTATTTATGTTTATTTAAGTATTAGTCACCAGTTTGTTACCAGCCTGTACTTTTCTGTCCTCTGATGTGGAAAGACTGCATTTCCACTTACAATCATTACATCTCTTCATCCAATCACTATATAAGGGGCTGTGATTCTGACTTTATCTTTAAATTATATTAAGATTAAACATGATAATATAAGTAACTACAGGATATGTTTAGATTAGATTTAAGCACACATGTAGATTTGCAAACTTTATAAGACCCAAAATACTCATATTTTATCAATTTATGACATTTCCCATGAGGCTTTGCTCTAACCAGGAAGTTAAACGTATGCTCAAACCATGTTTCCACCCAACTGTCATGCAAAATTTGAGCAAACTTTTAAAATGACGCAAAAATGAAAAGTGAATTAGGTGTGTTTCTATCTACTGGTTTGGAATGAATCAACCATGCAAAACATAATTTTGTCCGACGTTACGCACGCACGTACTAAACAGGAAGTACAGGTTGTAAACTAGCAGGGACCACACATCTTGGGACAATAGAGTTTTCAGCAATGTGTTGCTATCGGGGCAAGTTGTAACTGTTCTGTCACATCAGCAAGTATTGGTGACGTGCTGTCAAAGATGTAAATTTAATTCTCAATACAGTAAATGTTCACAACATCATAATTTATCTGGAAAATGTGTTTCCATCTGCCCTTGGATGCATCAACTGTTTTTATAAAAAGCGGGCAAAAAACTTTTTTCTTTGAGGAAGTTTTTTTCCTAATTTTGCTGTTTCCTTTAAAGATTTAATGCAATATTTCAAAATATGCATAAAAATGTAAATGAAAACACAGCTAGTGGGTAAAAAGGTCCTTCAGCATCAAAAAGAGTGCAAATTATGCAACTATTTAGTTCAGAGAGGAGACTGGATCGTCTCAGTTATGTTTAAATACATTAAAAGCTTTGCAAACAAAAAGCAGGACAACGTTATATTTGTAATAATTATTGAGCCCCGTTGATTGTTTTCTTTTCTTAGAGCCTACCTGCAACGAATAAGTGTGTGAGCGCTGAACAGCTGTTGTTGTAATGAAGTCTTCTGAGAGAGAAAATAGAAACAGCAGCATTATTGTTGGAAGAGAGCCAGCTGATGAGCCGTGCTCAGGTGCTGCGTGTGGAGGGCCAATCATCGCAGGGTTGGTCCTGCTTTAATAAGAGGATCTCCACGATCCAGTATCCAGGACAAGGTACCCTGACCCTGATCCTCTCAGTCCTCCCAGCTCCAGGCACCAGCTGCTGCTGCGCCTTTCCTCCTGCCAAATGAAAACTAGAAAGGATGCACACTCGAGCGTTTGACCTCACTGCACCTCAG
This sequence comes from Anablepsoides rubrolineatus, assembly GCA_031762495.1. Lineage (NCBI taxonomy): Eukaryota > Metazoa > Chordata > Actinopteri > Cyprinodontiformes > Rivulidae > Anablepsoides > Anablepsoides rubrolineatus. Next base: position 4,631,745 of record JARVGW010000322.1, read on the forward strand.
AAAATAGCGTACAAGAAAATGAGACTGCGGAGTCTTGTTCAGATTTGTTAAAGAAACAGTGAGATGTTTCTTGTTAAACCACCCTGAGGTAAAATTAGACCTGGTAGCTAACTGAGAGTCACCCAAAACGTACAGTCTGAGCATGAACACGTCAGCAGATGGTGACCTTTAAACGATTGTAAATGTCCTGTGTGCAGTGCAATGTAAAGAAAAAATGATCAAAATGCAAAACAGCTTCAAATGACAGCAGTCATCTGATCAAAAGGGTTCTGTCACCGCTGCCTCCGCGCCTCCTTTTATTCCCAACAATAAACAAAATGTTAGTTTAAAGAACAAAAACCTAAAAACATTCACATAAATAAACCGACGGGTTTACAAGACCTGAAAACAAACACTTTTTTTTTTTGTGGAATCACACTTACAAATTAATTAATTTCAATCCGCTTTGATTCGAAGAAAGTCACTTTCAATGCAAAGACGTTTCCTAGCTGACCTTGTCTGTACTGTACAGAGAGAGAGAGAGAAAAGGCTGGTATTCTTGTACCTAAATAGGACCGTCAGGTTCTTTCTAAAGCAGAAAACCTTGAGGTGTTTCAGTGTAAGGAACATCATTATATGAACCAGAGCATTCTCTTTCACTCAGAAACTTTGAAATTATTTATGATTCACTCCATTCTTTTTGAGTAAACACAAACGTTCTGCAGAAAACAATCATCTTTTTAATCACATTTACAGCCTGAACAGAAAGTCTGAGTCTGTGTGCAGCGACACGTCGATGCATTTCTCTTTTTGTTCAGTGCATGTGTGCGTAAATCATCTTATTTTCTTTTATTTAAAGAACTGCTTAAAGATTTATTGTCCAGTGTTTGAAACAATTGACAAGATGGGTTAAAGTATAGTTTGCAACATTTCACATATTTTGTTGTGTTTTAGTTATAAACCCTAACTTTCAAATAAATTTCACTTTGTGCAGGTTGCTGGCTTAGACACCCTCACAGGTAGAAATATAAAAAATTAAGTGTTTTGTTTGTTGTAAGAATATGCATCATCTATGCTGTGTCATCCGTCAAATTTTTGAAGGGTTTGCAATTCAATAACATCTTATTTCTTCACAAAATAACAACTATTTCTTATTTATAACATTTGATATTTTTACTGTGTTCCCTCCGTGAGTAAAATATGGGTTTATGAGATTTAAAAAAATCAATGAATTCTGCTTTTCTTTTCATTTTACGCAGTGCACACTTTCAGGGAATTGGAATTGTACGTCTCAATATTGTCGAGCTATTCCATGAATCTTATTCAGAGAATTCTCTCAGCCGCAGCAGCGAAAAATTAAACAACTCTTACAAAAAAACAAAAAAAAGATAAAACCTCCCTGATTGAAAGTGATCAGTATGCAAACATGTATTTTAAATAAAACCGCAGTGGGAAAGCGAAATAAAAAGATGACCCTGGTGATGTTTTATTTCTGCTCTGAATTCATTCACTCAGTTTGTTTTGCATTAGCCGGGGCTGCTGGTCTTAAAATGAAATTAGCAAAACAAATCAAGCATATGATGCGCAGGCTTGCTGATTTCTGCTGTTTTTCTTTCTTTTCTTTTTCTTTTTTTCCCCCTCCTCTCTCTCATTTTATTGGCATATTAGCCCTCCTTCCTCTGCTTTCCTCCTGAAGTTGCAGCTTTCTCGCCACGAGGGTCCCTGCGGACCGGACCAGATGTTCCAGGCAGCACACTTCCCCACTCTCTGCCTCATGGAATATTCATGGGCAACCAGGCACCACAGCACACAGCAAAGCAACACGCAGACAAGAGACAGTTTATTTATTTATTTATTTCATCACCCTGATGCCTGGCTGTCTAATGCACAACAACAGTTCATCGTAGAAACACATCTCTTCGTGTTACCAAATCCTTTTTTTTTTTCATTTATAGTGTTTTTTATTTCAGGCCTTGTGATTTGTCAGGATTCATAAACATGCCTTCCTCCAGTGAATGCATGTCTGTGTTAGCAAAATGTCTCATAATTCACCATACAGCCATAATATTTGCAGCTCAATCAATTAAAAAAAAAAGCAACGATTCTGTCAGTTTTACAAATAGGCTGAAAGTTGGTGTGGTAGTAGCTGAGAGTTATTCCCAACACAAGAAGGACAATATCAAATGTTAGTTATTTTCAACGTTTGACCAAAACTGAATGGAAGGTGGTGGCTGACATCCATCCCTCCCAGAAATGATCAGCCTTTAATTTTAGGTGGATTAAGATGGATTTATTTATTCTACTTCTCTTCTGCGCTTCTCGTCTCACTTTTATTTGGCAGATGGGTGTTGTGGGGTGAAAAGAGTGCTGAATAACTGATGTTTTGTTGGCGAATCCTAATGGCTGTGCCTAAATACGAAGCCATTATTTACAACCCTGACTAATGCAATGGAACACTTAAATTCTTTGTGTGATGGTGATAATTTGGCTAAATGCTCTACAGTAATGCATCCTGTTGGGCTGTTAATGGCATAATGTCCGTGATGGATCGGCGGTTGTTTGGATGAAGGTTCGCCAGCCGTTATTTATCAATACGCCGCACCCAAGTGACACTTCTAATATGCATCAAATGATGGAGCCCCAAATTATTATCGTCCACCACAGAAGGCGAAGGTGGAGCAGTGTTGTTTTTGTCTCTGCCTGTGTGTGTGTGTGTGTGTGTGTTTGCTCATCTGCACCACCACTGGTAAAATGTGTCATGAAACGCTGAGCGGATATTAATGAAACTTTCAGAATGTAATCACTGAACATGCATCTGAAGCTCATTAACTTTTGGCATCAACCCAATTCAAGATGGCTTCCACTCTACTCAAATTTGGCGATGCAAACGTGGCTGCAGCTCAGCCACTTTTACAGATACTGAGCTAAAATTTGGTGTGGTTTTAGCGGAGCATCACACCCCAACACATACTTTAGTGAAGCATAGTGACTTCAAAATTACAGATTTCCTTTCCATGTCTTATACCAAGTAAAACTCTGGTATCTGTGGTACTGATCCCATACTGATACTTAGTGCAAATACACCTAATGTGCCTGGTAAATTTATAAAAGTAGCAACTTTTTTCAATTCAATTCAATTTCTTTATTCATTTCATTAAAAACCAAACAAATAATTTTATATACAATAAGAAAAATGTAAAAAAGAAAAAAAAGCTATATATGTATATCAAAATCACAAATACAATTAAATGAAAGGCAGCAGAGAGAAGAAAAAAATGTTATAATTTCTGCCCCTTTTTTCCAAGAATAAGTTCATACAACAAAATATCTATGTTGACTATGTTAACCTATTTATTTATTTTAAATGTAGAAGTACACTATATCAATGCAACATTCTCATTTACAATAAAGCCGAGGAAATACAACATGGGTATCCTTGGGTCGACCTCTACAGTTCTTGAGTCACCCATTTCAAGATGGCCGCCACAGCTTATCAGCCTTAACCTACACAAAAATGAGTATGAGCAAATATAATGAAAAAAAAAAACAATAATCCTGCAAAATCCTGCAAAATATGTAAAAATGGTGTTTTAAACAATAAATATATGAGGTAGAATAATGAAACCATTCAAGTAAATAATTGTTTAATTATCAAAAACTGCTACAAAATGAAAACTTGCATTTTAATTTACATTACATGAACATTATTACACAAACAGAAGAAAAAGTAGTTCTCACCAACCGCGTATGAGTTTCAACCGTTTAGTTACTCTCCATTGTTTTCCTGTTAATAATATACATAATCTGAAATTACTGAAGTATCAAACAACCTATATTTTGATTTTAGAATTAAGTTTAGAGCATAAAATTCTGGTATCAAAGGTATCAATATTTCAGCATCGATCTGCACTTCGCTAATATTTTTGCCTAAAACCTTTGCTTTTGCTGTGAACATTAACCCTGTTTGTTCGCAAAATATCTTTTAAACCACAGAACATTTATTTCAGTAAAACTCTCAGAAAGTAATTATTAACTGATTAACGTTTGGAGTCAACTCAAACCATCAATCCACAGCTGACTGAACTTAGCCAAGACAAAAACTCTGAGGTGATAGAAGCTGAGAGTAACAATTTAAGCTCTAATAAATCTCTACTACATACAATGTCACTTTCAAGGTTTGACCAGAATGGCTTAAGTCCTTCATTTCTCAACATGAGATGATCTTTGTCTGTGATATTAGCTGCGTATCCATTGCAAAGGTGCGCAAAACTTTGTCAATATTCTGTTAATGTAAAAAACCCCACAGTTTTGCAATTGCAGTGTTTCCATTAAATAAGAAATGCTATTAAAGTCGAATACGTTTGTTCTCGCGATAAATCATTACAAACATGGCGACAATGGTTGTAAACAATCATGCATGTTGCTACCACGACACTATCAAACAGAGGAGACGTTGGCGTCTTATCCAGGCTTTCGAGGGACAAGTCCCTTATACTTGTGAGTGGATACTTATGCAGTGTTTTTGGGAAATTGTAATTGGTGAGTTTACTACTTTCTTTTACAACTTTGGTAATTTTACTACTATTTCTACTTCTTGTTGTTGTCTTTATTGCCAGTAGAAACAGCCGGTTCTTGATCACTTGACTCCCGTGATGCAAAAAAAGTGTTTCCATTGCAGTTTTGCAAAATACACCAATTTCGATACGGCTGAAAAACCACCTCATCCTAGCACAAAACCATTTTGTTGAAAAACATAAGTTTTTTTGAAATATACATGTTTCCATTGAGCAAATTTATTTTCGAAATTTGCACATTTTCATGGTCAATGGAAACGCAGCTATTTATTGCTTCAAGAAATACCTGATCTTTAATTAGAAGAACTTAAAAAATACTATGATGCCATGAGTTCCTTACAAAAAGGGGAAAATAGGAAAACAATGGTGTTATGGAGAAAAGCAAGGTCAAGAGCTGTAGATCGAGGAGAGCTCAAAGGAAAAAAGAGCCAAATTTTGAAGTTGCAGGAAGACAATCCATCTTTCTTAGTGGGAAAAGGAGGCAGGGAGGTTGGATGCCAGGCGGTACCTCTGCTCCACTTGACTACAGTCCAAAATGACAGCTGACGGCTGCGGCGCCGACATCATGGACGAGCAGATGTGGCGGCAGTTTTCCAAGTGCAGCAACACTTCATCCCTCCTCTCTTACGTTCTTTTTTTTCCTCTCACTCTTTTATTTATTTTTTTTTCTTTTGCCCTCAAGAAAATCTGCTTTTGTCCCTTTATCTTTTCCTGCACATCTTACGCCGACTTCTTTTCACCCTCAATGTGAAGTTTTTGCTGATTTAGTTTTTTCCACTTCACTATGCAAGGGAATGTTTGTGTTTGGGAAATGAGCTCTTCCAAAAAAAAAAAAAGGCTGATTTTCTCAGCATTGTTCATCTTCACAGACTGATCTCCTCCCAGCATGCACCTGTAGTAAAGAGGTTATTCAGCTCTACGCGCAGCTGAGGCACAGCTGACAACTCTCTGGCCCACATCCGGCACTATTTCCACTCCAGCTAATCAAACTGCTTTCATATAATCAGCTAATTAGTAGCTAATGTAATTTTACAATTATTACCTTCTCTAAACATTTCATTTTAAACATTTCGCTATGAATACACCACAGAGTGTCCCTCACTTGTGTTTTTATAGCCCAAAGGCGGAGCGATGGTGCTTTTTTCTGATGTGTGCATGTGTTTACAAAAATCTCCCGAATCGCTGATCAGATTCCTGTGAAACTTTTAAAAAGTAATTACCAGGTTGACATCTACAGCTCGAGTTCACTCGTGACGTCACACATGTCATTTGCACGGAGATTCTGTGCTAATACAGTAACTGTTAAAGACGTTTCTGGAGAAAATTTCGACACATCCAACTTCACAGGAAAGTTCATTTGAAAGGTGGGCTCGAGGGTCTTGGTCTATGACAGACTTGGAAAACGAGTTGAATTCTTAAAAAGGTGTGCGTTTTTACTGTGTCTTTTAGCTTAGCTTGCTGCATCTAATACATCTAGTGTGTATTTTTATCACTGGAGTCACTGCTTCTGTAAAGAAACTTAATGGTGATGTTTAGAATTTGTGTAATCATAATAATATCACTATATGCCGGACTGACTGCACTAGAACCTTGGAGTAGAGCACTGTATATGAGCGAGGTTAGCATAGATGCTACAAGTAAAGGCCCCCCACGTACTTCACGACATGGAGGTCCGCTGACTCGAGGCAGACTCAATGCGGACCCGAAGCGGCCATACTGGTCTGCGCAGAGATCAATGTTTTATGTTCACGGTGTCACACAATAAACTACCTGGCGAGTTAACATCAAACTGTTTTGGATGCGACACCAAGCAGATAATATTGAGAATCGGTGTCATTTGTGGACAAAACGGAGTCAAATTTTGAAGAGCGTCTCATGGAGGAGATTAGAAAACTTTATGATGCATCAATGAAGGAATCTAAAGTCTTTCAGTGAGCAACAAATTTGTGGGAGGAAATAGCTCAGATCCTGGATAAGTAGTTCTTTTTTTTTGTTGTTTTAAAGCTAAAATGCAAACTATCTCTTCCTCCTCGTCCTTGACATCATGACTGAAATTGCGAGAAATTAAAGAATACGTCAGGCGGTCAGTATGATTGAGTATGAAGTCTCAAACGTCCGCGGACAATATGCGTGGAGTCCACACGGCTCACGGGACCGCACGCAGTACACCGGAGTATGTGGGAGCCTTAAAGCTAGCAGTAGGGTGCAGTAAAAACAATAAGGTTGCTGTACCTGATTATTGACAGAAAGTGCAGGGATAGGACCGGGTGGTCCAGTGTTGGGCCTTACCACCAATTAAATGTTTGGTTCTTGATTTTTTTCTAGTCAAATTCAGCTTGTCCCATCGCTGAAATCCAGCTGTTAGCTAGCATCTTAGCTTGGGAATAGTGACAAAAAAATATGTACGTAATACATATGTTACGAGTAATGCAGCACAGCCTCTTGTGGTCCTCTCGGTAGAGTTTGGTGCCGTTTTCCTGAATTTATTTAGGTTTAAACATGACTATATTGAAATCAATGGAGTGGCTACGAGAATTTGTAAGCGCATCAGTGTTGAGCGAACAGTCATATCCCATTGAAAATGGCCGCCAAAGCTAACCCACCATCACAAAAATGGTTATTCGTTATATTTTACAGCTATTTAGCTAATGGTTGTAGTAGTAGCAGAGACTAATGACAGATCAGGCAATATTGCACAAAATTGTGAAAATGAACCCCATATCCTTTCTCAACAAAAGATGACTTTAGTTTAAAACTCTGGTAGCAGATCCTTCTAGGAAAGCTAGGCTTTTATTTGTCCTCTGTGTTTACATGAGTGTGTGTATCACTTCACACCATTTTTTTTAATGCAGGCTTAGTCCTGATCAACGCAGTGCTTACCGTTTCTCCCCGTCCAGAGGAGAGTAATCCTCATGCAGCAGCAGCAGGGAGACCCTCAGCTGGGATGAGTTTATCAGGAGTATAGGTCAACTAGGGCAGTTAATAATGCTGTTATCTCACAGGCAAGGAGGAGAAAGAGGAGGAAAGCAAGGAGAGAGTGAGAGTGGAGAGAGCAGAGATAAAATAAAAGTAAATAAATAGAAAAAAAAGGAGAGGTTTAAAGCAAGAAGGGACGAGAAGTGGGGGCAGGAGAGACTGAGCTCATGGTTCAAAAAAGAGCTGTGCCCACAGAGAGGGAGTCCTGCTGGGTGCATGCAGGGGGCTGTGGGCCAGGTGGAAGTCTCGAGGAGCTGTATTTGTATTCCTGAGCTTGTGTTTTTTTTCTTTGTGTGCAAATGCAAAGGCAGGTCTGCTGCATTCAATATTCTAGTCAGCCCAGATTTAGAATACCAAAACAACCTGTCCGGGAGAATCCAGATGCTCTTCCCTCCTCACACCTCCCTCCTCTTCCTTTTCCTCCCTGAGCACGCATATGGTCGACCATTTCGATGAATATTTTTCTGGCAAAAACTGGTATTTGTTCCTAATGGGGGGTGTTTAGATTTGAGTAACACATTTGTTTTGAGGGACTGTGATGTGTGTTAATAGTGCAGCATCTTGACTAAGGCGACAGTTCTCTGCAGAGGCGCAGATGTTTGCTGTTGTAACTGAGATGTATTTTACGTTTTGATCTCTGTCAGCGGTGGCGAGTAGAGGCAAATGACTCAAGGCGCAACTGCGAAGAGATGAAAAGAGTAACAAGGTTTGCCATCTCTTGCGCAGAAAGTAAAAGAAAACACACTTTGAGATGTGTTTTGTGGCTGTTTCAGCTGTGGGATTAAAAAAAACAACAACCAAAGAGTGGGGGAAAGACAATAACAACAATGTGGTAACATTTATGTGGATTCCCACTTTCCTGCTTCCCTCCTCACATTTAGACAAACCTCATAAGATATGCTTGTAGTGTTGAGAAGAAGGCATGCTCCGCAGAACAAATGGTGTTAATTTGCCGCGCCTCTCTGAAGCTGCACATTAGAGAGAAGCCTTTAGGGAGAGAGTGAGGGAGGAGGGGATGTGGGGCTGGGGGGGTGGCAGAGGGAGGTGAGAGAGGATGGAGGGAGGAGGAGGGAGGAGGCAGCAGCTGTGCTGGAATTAATGTCTGCATGCCAAATTAGAAACACCATGCATCTCCGTCAGAAATTCAACGAAAAAAAAAATGAGGGAGGGGATGGGGGAAAGAGAAGGAATCAGACAGAATGAAAGTAGATAGATAGATAGATAGATAGATAGATAGATAGATAGATAGATAGATAGATAGATAGATAGATAGATAGA
>JARVGW010000322.1:4659447-4672038 GCA_031762495.1 Anablepsoides rubrolineatus
TTGTTTAGTAAATCAGTCTCAAAACAAGATCAAAAAGACTTTTTGGCTGAATATAAGGTTTTAAAACTTGGTTAGATCGACAGTTTTTGATGACGTTAAACAAAAATGCCTACATTTTTGATATTTTCCCTGTGTGTAGCTCACAGGGAAAATATCAAAAATTTTATTTGTCTACCTATACATATGGGAACATTCTAGCTTTTATTCTTTCCAGCTGGGAAATCTCAATATCCATTTGACGTTTAGAATGACATCAAATATTCCTCTTTAGAATAAACTAAAAATAGGATTCAGACCAAAAATCGATGATTAGGAAGACAAATCAAGTTGTGCTTCTGAAAAAGTGCTGATGTCATTTTCACCAAATTTGACTTAATCCTCTGTTTGAAGTGATGACTCACAAACAGTTTGTAAACCAGCCACTCTGATCATGTGAATAAACTATACTTTATACTTTTTATATTGATTAAAATAATAGTTTTCTTGAGGTGGAGTGGCTGAAGATCCTGGCTCACATTAAAGTTGTTAGGCAAAGTTGGGTTTTCTTATTAATTGCAGTTTTTATAAGATAAAACATTTATTCTCTGCAGATCAGGACACTCATCTTGCCTTGTGAGTTTCAAACTCATATACATCATCTGGATTTTTAGAAAAAAAAAAACAGGTTTGCTGAGTCCTTTAGCAGTATTGTAACTTTAAGCATCTCTTAAAAAATTAGCATGTATGCATGAAAAGCTAATAATAACAAAACGGCAGAATCAGAAGCAGGAGAAAACATCTCTGCCGGCTCAGTCTTACACAAGCCTGGGGGGTGGGGGTGGAGGGGCTGCAGATGTTCCCAGCCTCATCAAAAGAAAAGCCTCCAGCCTCACATGCATATCACCATCATGTGTCAATTATGTGATCACAATTTGGATAGAATAGGAAAAAAAATGAGATTATCATAAAAAAACAAATTCAATGTTAGAAAAACAAACAAAAGCTGGTGTTTTTAATGCATTTTCCTGAAAGAAAAGTTTCAAAAATCTGTGAGTCAGTGACATATTTTACCCTATGTACCAGTCAGATTGCTCAAAACTAGTTGTTTTTATACCTACATTGCAGGGGCGGTTCTAGGGGCGTGGCCACAGGGGCATTGGCCCCATCTGAAATCTGATTGGCCCCCTGAAGTGCCCCTGTCCTTTCACTCATCTGTCCTTACCCAAGAACAATGGTGGTGGCTACAGTTCCACTTCCAACCACTAGTGGCACCAGTGAGTCAAACAGGAAAGTCCAGCATGAAGCAAGTTTACAGAAGTCTTTTTTAATTTGAACAAGTCTGCAGGAAAAAAGTTTTTTACTGACAATGATGGCTGGATTTTCTTACATGTTGCGTGTTTGAGCGTATTTTATTTATGTACAGTAAAAAAAATCATGTAAAATTGATAAGGAGAATTTAGCTTTTGCAAGTGTTTGAATAATTGTGACTGATTAGATGTAATAATCTTACAAAAACTGGGGATTTGTGTGCAAAGATGTTGAATAACTACTTGGCTCCTCTATGAATATTGTGGCCCCTTGATGGCCCCTTACACTGAAAAATTCTACATCCGCCACTGCTACATTGAGTAAAGGTCAGGAACTCAACAAACTACTTAACATTTATTTTTTATGGTTTTTAAGCATTTTCTGTTATCAATGAGCACTGATAAAAACCTCTCTGGGTTTAAACGCACAGAAAACATCAAAATAATGTAAAAAAACCCTCTGAATTTTATGTTTTATCACTGCTGGTCATGTCTGATAAATACTTGTTCTTTGTGATTCATGCAAGAATGTGCAACACCAACACATGACAGAGCAATTGTGTGCAAAACTATTAGGTGTATATATTGAAGAATAATAATACATTTTATTTAGGAGCCTTTCTGACACTCAAGAACACCACATACATGTAAAAAAAAGGCTTTAAAATACTAAAACATGCATCAGAATATCCATAAATAAAGGAGCAACAAAATGAGACAGGACAAACTATAATCAGCTGGGATTATTTTTATGGTCAAATGACATTTTTAGCCACTTTTCTCCTGCCTTGTAATAGAAAATCCATTTTCCAGTGTTTACAGGGAGATTTGATCAAACAGAATATTCAGTTCAAACAGTCTGACCACTTTTTAAGTGTCTTTTGCAACAATTCACCCAACTATTCCCAGGTGTGTCAAGATAAAACCATATTTCTGAGATGGTGGTAAAAGCACTTTGGGGACAATTTAGTTTTAAACAGTTTGAAATGTAAATGTTTGAGTCAGCCCGTCTCTGTTCCTGGGTTTAAGCTGACGGCTGTTTGAGGGCTTCCCTCCCTCTGCCTGTCCTAAAAGGCTGTGTAATTGTAGGGCTGCTGGTCTGCGGACCACCCCCTGCTGAGCCGAGACGAGAGCCCCGACTGCTTCAATCCTGACCCCTCGATCCTGCCTCTTTTCTTCCTCTCCTTTCTAAACTCGCTCTCCTGCTCTTCCTCTTTGTCACCTCATCATTTCTGCCTCTTTCACTCTCATTTGGCCTCGTGCCTCTCGCACACAAACACTAAAACATTCCCACCGACCCACAAATATGCCCCGCTATCTAGGGGAAATAATCAGATGTTTAGCCCAGCGGAGGGCTCGACCCGTGCAGGGGTGGGGTTTATTAGTCCACTGGAGTTTGGGGGTCCTGGCAGGTGCCATGTTTAAGCTTCAATAGTGACATGAGATGAAGACAAACAGCAAGTCTCCATCCTATATGACACCCTGCAAAAACTGTCCTTTTAACCAAGATTTAAAACTTTATATTCAGCCAAAAACTCTTGTTTTGAGACTGATTTACTAAACAAGAACTGATTGTGTCAGAATAATAATCTTGTTTTCAGAATGTGTCAGATTATTTGTCTTGTTAGCCTGATAATTTGACTCAAATTAAGTAAAATAATTCTGCCAATGGAGTAAGAAAATTTTACTTGTTAAGATTTTTGAAATACTTGATTTGACTCAATTTTTTCTTATTTCAAGAATCTTACCAAGTAAATTTTCTTACAGTGGATCTACGCTCGACAATGCAGCCTAGGTGGAGAAGTCGAACTCAGATCCACTGAGCCTTCAACACAGAGCATCTTCAGAAGATATTCTTACTCCATTGGCAGAATTATTTTACTTAATTTGAGTAAAATTTTCATGCTAACAAGACAAATAATCTGACACATTCTGAAAACAAGATTAGTATTCTGACACAATCAGTTCTATTTTACTAAATCAGTCTCAAAACAAGATCAAAAAGATTTTTTTTGCTGGATATAAGGTTTTAAAACTTGGTTAGATGGACAGTTTTTGCAGTGCAATGTCAAATTTCTTATTTTTTCCTCCTTAGGTGTGATCTTAAAGTCTAAAAACAAACAGACATACTGCACTTGCATAATCTCTTTTCCCCCCACCCATCTAACAATAAATCCATGTGAGCTCGCAACAGAAATATTGTTTTTCCCTGCAAAGTTCAGAGGGATTTAAAAGAAAACCCCATTAAAATTCATGTGTGCAGCTTGGCTTCACAGCAGCTGTTGACATAATTACGGAGAGAAAAAAAGTGTGAAATTAATTTCAAATTTATTGTAAATTATAGTGATTGGCAGAGTTGCGCTAATCGCCATTCATGTAAAAAAGAAAAAAAAAAGGAAAAGCCTGAAGCTCATGTGAGAGAGAGGATAAATGTGGCGTCACAAAACAGAAAATATATGAACACAGAAACACATAAAGATAAATGTTTATTCAAAAAAAGCATGTTTAGAGAACAGCCTAATCAAATATTCAGTTTAATGTCTTAAATAAACTATAAACTTTTACTAACTGGTCAAGTCAGGTAAATGTTTATTACATTCAAACATTTTTTTTTGTGGGCATGAACTGAACAAGACAAACTGCAGCTCAGATAATTGGTTTTTACAAAAAACAAATACACTTTTCCCAGAAAACACAATTCAAATATTTACACACTGTAAACATGTGACACAAAATAAAACAGAAACACCAGACTGAAACATAAACAGAATTAAAAACATTCAAATTATAGGACATCAAACAATTTAAGTGTCAAATTTATAGCGGTCAAAATGCAAACGTTTCAGATGCTTTTTTTAAATTAGCTTGAATTTGACGAGACTAATTGGGATTTTTTGGGATTTTGCAGTAAATTCTAGCAGTGCAGCATATTAAAAGACATTTTAATGATACATCATTTTATTTTAAAACTTCTTATTAACTGCTGTCAGAGACACACAGGTCATAATCTGCATTTGTCTGTGCTGTATAACATGATATAAAACTCTAAAAAGTTGATTTTACATGATATTGCCCCTTTAAGAAGTAGGTTGACATCTACTACTGATAACTTTGATGGTCAGTCTAATTCAAGATGGCCACCAAAGCATTTAGACTCAACCCATTCTACAGATGTTGAGCTAAAGAGTTGGCATGGAAGTGGATGAGCATCCTCCTCAACACATACTGTGAGTGTTTCACACCAGTTCTGCCTAAAACACAACAAAGATTATTTTATTTTTGATTATTTGTCAGTTTTTTTTGATTTGACAAAAAAATAATAATAATAATTTGAAGATTTCTGTACGAAGAACAAAATGTGTTTGAAGTCTTTTCGGCAACATCTGCAGCCACTTTTCAAGCGGACATCTGCTCCAAGCGCAGACAAACACCCACCAGCTCCCAGATTCTGCCTTCTTGAGCAGGTCCGACTCATTGCACACATCAAACAGCATCATCCTGTTTAGATGGTGATAATAAAAGCAGCTCTCGCAACTGTTAGAACAACTGTTGAGCGCTTTCTGACTGAAAACGTTCACAAAATGAGACTAAAAGTGTCTAAAGGGGAATAATGGGCGGTTTTGAATCATTTAAAAGGTAATTAATCCTAACAGAGAGGGGGGAAATCAGCTATGATCAAAAATAAAAAAGTATTTTTAGGTTTTCTCACACAGATATTTGTGGTTTTGCTCTCTTGATGTAGTTTCCTGAAGTCTTTAAATAAATTCAGCTAATATTTGCTGAATATTGACGAGTCATTTAATTAAACAGGTGGATATTCTGTTTTTGTTCAATATTAATTGCTAAATTTGACTTATTAAGTGATCTTTTGATGGGGGAAGCATCTCAGAACTGAAGCTGCTAAAATTGAATAAAATATGTTGTTTTTCCTTGGTTTAAAATCCTAAACCATGTGCTGCACCCACGCTGTCCTTCACAGTTTATGCAAACTCGTTCTTTCTGTTCCTTCTGTGAATAAGTGACTTTAGTTAAAAAGAAGAAAAGACAAGAACATTTTAAACCTTAGAGCTAAACAGACAGAGAGGAGGAACTTGAGAGCTGAGGTTTTTATTTAGATCTTGTGTGATCTGTTTATGTGATGGGGATTGTTCCCAGCTACACCAAATTTAATCTCAAAATGTGTAAAACTGACTGAAGTGGAGCAATTTTTGTGTTTGGTAAGGTTGATATATAAAATAGCAGAATCAAAACAAATAATCGTATATATGATAATATAGTTTTGGCACTGATTAACATATATTTTTTTAATGTAAGATAGGATACAAGTGGAAAACTTACATTTAAGCCAAATGCTATAAAGGTTAATCTGAAAACTGTGAATGCACTTCACTGTTTTTGCTTTAAATCAAACTAAAAAAAGGAAACAGTGCATAAAGGAAATTATACCCCACTGAGATAATAGCTACCTTAAAGGACACATATTCTGCTTTTAAATCCTTTTTCACATTGACATCCTTCAGTTGGAGTCTATATAAAGTGGAATTGCAATGCTTTGCTCTGAACTCCACAGGCCACGCCCCTTTTCTGGGGTGTGTCTCAGATCTACTCATTTTGAGGCTGTCTCTTTAAATTCAAACGAGGTGCTTCAAGCCCCGCCCCCCTCCAGCTTCCAGACGGGTCCATTCTAGTTTGATAGAGGGGTTTATGACTGTATAGCTTTGCAGAAACAGTTTCTTTACAAATAATTAAAAGATGTCAACAAGAGAAGACTTGTCCATCCAGCTTTACATGTTGGAGCCAGAGTCTGACCCAGAACCAGAGGAGAAGGAAGACCATCAAATTGTAGTTGGTAAGTCCAGACCTTATTTAGATGTTCCGTCCCAAATACTGTGACGTAATAGTTCATAAAACATCATTAAAAATAAAGAAAACTGAACAGGTTGAAAAATACACAATAAAATGAATTTAATGGATAAAAAGTGGATTTTTGATGTGCCAAACAAAAGATCTGTATTATTTAATCCAAATCTGCTTCTGTTCATTTCAAAAGTGAACTCCAGCAGACTGAATCATAGTGCAGCTGCTGAGGTGGAGCACAAAATGATGCGCACGGCTCAGAACGGGGCCTTTCTGACATCTTCTCTCTGTGCATGAGTGGGTTTTTTCCAACAGAACAAAAACATGCATGTTAGGCTAATTGGTAACTCTTTATTCTTACATATGTACCCCACCCCTCACACAGTGTCTGTTGGATACAGACAGGCACCAGTGACCCCTATGACCCTGAAAGGAAGAAGCGGGTAATATGGATGGACTTGGTTGCAAACACTCAGACTTCAATGAGGTTGCACAGAGAAGTTGTGTATTTTTTCACATTTTTGAGTTGCAGTGCAATAAGACACTATTTTAAACCATGTTTTCTGACTGAATATGTTCTAATAAACATCATTAAAACTCCTTGTTTCCATCTTTAGTTAGTCTGGGCAACAAACAGCCCTGGATCTCTGTAAGAACTGCTGCTTCTTGTAGGTGTATACTGTGACATTTATTCTTAGAAAATTGCCCTCTGAGCTCTCCTCTCAGTTAGCGTCTCCCCCTTTGTGTAGGCCTAGAACTGTAATATACCCCACTTGTAACGAGACCAAGATCGGTGCACAGCCGTTTAAGAGATGAGGAGAGAGAAACTGAAAAACAGGCTGATGGAGGATGGAGACAGAATGAGGGACAGGGTGCAACGAGGAGGAAATAGGAGGGAGGAAGGAGGAGGAGTTGATAGTTTGAGGGGTCGAGCACCACCTGGTATTCCTTTACAACCAAGGAAAATGCCTAGAGAAATGATAATAAAATAGAGAGAAGTCGCAGAGCCTTCTGTTGCTGACAGGAGCTCTGTGTGTGTGTGTGTGTGTGTGTGTGTGCCCTGTGAGAGACGTGTGTGTGTGATGAATATTTCATGGCGGTTCATTAAGGAGAGAAAGTGTGAGTGAGTAATTGTGTACGGGGGTGTGCGTGCGTGTGCATCCCCTCGTCGCTCTGCGCCACGTCGCCTGCCTTGTGGCTGCCATCTGGCTTCACGCCATCAGAGTGCCACCCTCCAAAGCCCTCTCTCTTGCAAACATGGCAGGAGAGGAGGGGAGGTGAGGCTGAAATAAAAAAAAGAGGGGGGGGGGGGCGTACATGGAGAGAGAGAGAGAGAGAGAGAGAGAACGGGAGGACAGAGCCTGAAGTTAACTTCTCTGTTTCAATGATATCCTGTGACGTTCACAGTATGGTACAGAGATGTAGAGCTGAACGTGAAGCATAATGACAGTCCATCAAACATAATTCAAAGTGATGCTCTGTCAACTCAGTTAGAGCCGTGCCGTCTCACCTTATTGCTTTTGGCTCCACTCGGAGAGTTTGATGCCGTTTTGTGCCTAAAATCTGAGCGAACTGCTGGTTTCAGTCATTACTGCAGAGTTGGCAAAAAATTACAAATAAATAAATAATAAGGTTTTTCATTTTTATTATGAAAAAAAACGAGTATTACATCAGCTCAGTACAATAAATGCTTTACAGCAAACCACAAAACAAACATATTAGAGACCCTGTGCCCCCAACTGTTTTGGAGGGATAAACATTGAGATCAGGACAAAATAAACAAATGTACACTAACCTTACTCATTTGTAACAACTAAGATGAAAAATAGTGTTGTTAGTAGTCATTTTTAAATGGAATTAAGTTGGAAATCCTTTTCAATATTCACCTTAATTTTTCAGGACCCAGTTTGTGATCCACTGCATTACAAACAGATATTAACTATTTCAGAGTTTTGTAGGACTTTTTTTGTTTTTTGAGTTTTTTAAAACTGGAAGAATTGTTTGTTTTATTATTTCCAATGATGAGAATAAAATAAAAGACTGGGCGGATGGTTTAAATTTGGTGGTTTTAGTCAAATATACTAAATAATTGATCACATTAGGATGATTCACCAGAAATATTGCTTCTATGACAGAGATGCCCAAAGTGGGGCCATTTGATTTGGCACACAAATAGTTGCTCTGGTTACTATTGTTATCTCCTGTCATTATATTTCAGTACAAATGTGGATTTAAACACTTTCTAAAACCACAAATACTCAGATTTGATCAACTTATGAAATGTCTCATGAACCTTTGCTGCCCAAGCAGGTCAAATATGTGCTAAAGTTTTGCAGTACTGCAGCTCTTAGATAGATTTTTATTTTGGACCTCTCAGGGAAAAAGTTTTTGCACTCCTGTTCTATGACATGTCAATTGTAAAAAAGAGTTTGGCAAAATGGAAGAAAAAAAAGGGGATTGTTTGGTCATTTTTGTAGTGATGTTTATATAAATAATTATCAATAATTAGTACCTTATTAATTATAAGACCAGTCATAGAAAACAGAGAAAAACTGAAAAGATTTAGGTGGTATTGCACTTGGCTGCAGCTACTGGAAACTCAAAATACAAGAAAATATGCAAATTTTGTTGCAGTCTCATTGAACTCTGAATGTTTGCAACCAAATAACTAAGCTGTGTGTCCTTGTTTTATGTGGCCAGTTTATGAAAGCACTTGTTTTTGTGTGCAAAACTGTATTTTAGCCTCTGCAACTCAAGTGAGGAAACTGCACCCCTGCAAACATTCTGAAAACTCATGAATGCCATTTGCCAATATTCCAGTGAGATATACCTCAACTAGACTGATCCCCCTTTCATAACATTTTTAAGGCAAATGCAACAACTCTTGCTTAATAATAAAATTCTATATTAGCTCAAATTAAACCTTTACAAATTTGCATAGTTGTGTCAAAACAATACATCAATGAATCGCATACTAAATTAAAATGAGATTGATCATTTTCATTTGCCTGCTTGTTTTCTTCATGTCTCCTTTTTTTTTTTACTCCTTAGCACAAGGAGGAGTGAACTCCGGCACCAGGTATTTTCCAGGTGCATGATCTCTAACCTCTGTAGCACATGAGGCCCGTGAACAGGCCTAGAGGAGCATCTTCGGTTGTCTGATGCCTTCTTCTTCCAGAATGCCTCAGGATGCCCCGTGCTGAACCTTGGATTTGCCAAGCATTGTTGTTGTTTTTTACACTACGTAAGTTTTGTTGGGTGTACTGCAATTCTTTTATAAAGCCAAAAGAAGACACAGACAGAATAAATTATGCCGGCTTGGATAGAGGAGGTACTTAGCAAGGCTACAGCTTCAATAGCTGTGTGTTGTTTTTGCAAACTCCGTCCAGTCCAGTCCATAATTTACGTAAATTTTGTAAACTTCATAAGCACTGTGCTGGTGACCGCATTTATTTTAAGAAGCCAAAAGAAGACATAAAGAACAAGTTGTACCGGCTTGGATAGAGGAGGTGGGTATCGCTGTTACAGCTTCAGTATAGTTGTCACCAACACCTCTCCTGGACCATCCGTACCTTTATCTAAAGTTTGTAAACTTCAATAAATTTCATAATTGGCGTTAGGTGACCGCCATTATTTTACAAAGCCAAAGAAAAGCACATAAAGAATTAATTGTTCCAGCTTGGAGAGAGGATAGTGATGTTAGAGCTTCAGTAGTTGTTTCCACAAACTCCGTTCCTGGTCTGTCGATAACTTTTCGTACATTTCGTAAACTTCCGTAAATTTCGTAAGTGGCGTGAGGGTGACTGCGGTTATTTTATGAAGACACATAAGGAATAAATTGTGACGGCATGCACGTTTCATAAACTCCTATAAGCTTCATAAACGGTGGTAGAGGGAATCATTATATTAGCCAAAAATGATCTACAAACAATATCGTTTATCGCAATAATTTCTGAGACAATTTTTCGCCCAACAACGTTTGTTATCGTGGCAGGCTTTGGTTTACTAAATTCTTTGGCTCAAACACATATTTCTCAGTCTCTCTCCCTTTACCTTCTGGTCCCTCCCTTGTTCTTTAAAGGCTGCCTGTTGTCAACACATGTCCATATGTTCCTGCAGGTCGAGCGTCCACAAGTATTTGTCTGTATCTACTGTACCTAATGTGCATGAAGTCGTCACAGTCATCTACGGTTGCAAGAAAATGCTCAAAAATGAGTTGCCAGGTGTTTTGTGTGTGTGTAGAAAATGTATGTGTGTGTGTGTGTCCATCTGGAGGGGGTCCTTGGGGTCGCAGTAATCTGGCGCAGCAATCTCGCACTGTAATCATCTCTGAGCTCAGCAGGTGGTGCAGCAGAAGGAAGGGGAGAAAAGTTTTAGCATGTTTTCTCTTAGTTAAGGCCCTAATGCTACGTGGAAACTCTATGAACTGTTAAAAGTTTTACACGAACCTGCAAGTGTGCCAGCCAGGCTAAAATATCCACAGTTGGAAGACAAGTTTATTAAAAGAATTGTGGGAACTTGAGCCATTTGTCAGAAAATCATCCTCCCTGCATCAGAGCACATCTTTACTGATGGTTGTTTATTAAAATAGCCGATGTCATCGCTTTCTCCTGTAATAAAACAAAAAGAAGAGGTTAATATGGTCTAAATTAAATTAAGTAATAAAGCTCTTCTCTTTGTAGTGTAGTTATTTTAGGAGTTCAAGCTTATCGAGCCACCACACACAGGAATAATGAACTTGTTCTATCCTGGAACATTTCATTTGTGTGTGTGTGTGTGTGTGTGCGCGCACTGTTTTAAGTCAGGTTTTGTGTTGTTACATAGTGATGAAGGGGGCTTGGTTATCTCTACCTGGCACCCTTATCACATCTGCACATGTGACACCTTTCAATAAGCCTCAGTCCCCTGTTTTCACTGCTCTCCAAAACTGTGGCCAGAGAGATAAAGAGAGACTGAGTGGACTGTGTGTGTGTGTGTGTGTGTGTGGCAGTTAGAGGGCAAGAAAGAGAAATTGCATGCCTACACAAAAATTTTTATCATAAAAATATATTAACAGAGTTTTATTTAAAGATGTCTGACACATTTTGGAATATTCATGCCTTTAAGTCTTTAATCCCTTCCTGTTACTTTATATGTGAATCAGTGGCAGATCTAGGATTGTTCAGTGTAAGGGGCCATCAAGGGGCCACAGTTTTCATAGAGAGGCCAAGTATTTGTTCAACATACTTGCACACACATCCACGGTTTTTGTAAGGTGTATAAATTTAATCAGTCACTTGTAAAACCTTGAACTGTAAATACTCCTTATCAAATTTACAGGCATTTTCACTGTACATAAATAAAATCATCTCAAACACACAACATGTGAGAAAATCCAGCCATCGTTGTCAGTTAAAATACTTTTTATGCAGGATCATTCAAATTGAAATAGATAGGCTTGCTTCATGCTGAACTTTTCCTATTTGACTCATTAGCGCCACTACTGTTTGGAAATGGAACTGCAGCCACTCTTGGGCAAAGGACAGATGAGTGACAGGACAGGGGCACTTCATTGGGCCAATGCCCCTGTGGCCCTGCCCCTAGAACTGCCCCTGATTTGAATATCTCAACAACTGTTAATTTAAATATATATATATAGGTTAATAATGTTATCTTTCCAAAAATGCAGCCATATTTCTTACAAAAATTTACGGAAGCCCTGAAAGGCAAGGAGGAAAAAAATTTTTTTTTGAAAGCCCATATTCTAAGTCTGATAAAATTTCCTGTTTCTCTTGACTTTAACAGTCTTAAGGTGAGTAAAATAATATTATTAACAATATTAATAATAATAATATTGAGTTTTTTTTTTTTTCTCTTATTTTTCAAGCCCTGAAAGGCAAATGGAGGAAAAAAAGTTTTCTAAGTTAGCAAAGTAGGGGGGAATTTTTTTTTTTTTTTCAAGCCATAAGATGCAAAAAGAGAAAAAAAAAATCTGACTTGTCATTTTTTTCTAAGTTTTTCTTTCTTTTTCTTTTTTTTGTCCAGCCGACCCAGGAAAAGACAGAAAAAAAAATTCTGACTTGTTTTTTTTTTCTAAGTGTTTTTTTTTTTTCTCTCTGCCTCTCAGGGTCAGAGAGAAGAGAGAAAAAAAAAATTCCATGTGAAAATGTTTCTAAGTGTTTTTTTTTTCTCTCTCTGCCTCTCAGGGTCAGAGAGAAGAGAGAGAAAAATTTTTTTTCATGTGAAAATGTTTCTAAGTGTGTGTTTTTGTAATACCTTCTCTGGCCACAAAAAGGGTGGCGCCACCGCCTAGTGTAAAGAAGCCTGCAGAAAGTAGGAAGTTATGAGTATTACCATAAGTCTGGCTCTAAACGAAGTTTTGAGATGTTTTTAGGCGAAGAATTAGACCTCAAATGGCCATAAATGGAGTCATTCTTATAAAAATATGCCTACTTTTAATTTCGCCATG
>JARVGW010000322.1:4679615-4696092 GCA_031762495.1 Anablepsoides rubrolineatus
ATTTTTTTCCGGCGCAGACCGGCCCATTAATGAAGCGGCCCAGCGGGAATCGTCCCGACTCTCCCGATTACCCAATCCGCCCTTGGTGAGAGCTGAACAGGACCACATCATCTGCAAACAGAAGATGGAAACCTGAGGCCACCGAACCGGACTCCCTCCACCACCTGCACTAAAATATTCTGTACATAAAAATTGTAAACAAAATTGTTGACAATGGGCAGCCCTGGCAGAGTCCAACTCCCAACCTAAAGGGGTCAGACTTACGCGAACCAAACTCTGGTACTTCTTGTATAATGGCCCGTAACTTGTCCACAAAACACATGCAGACAGAATGGTTAACTCCCATGATCCATCAAGGACCTTAGTGAGGGTAAAGCGCTGGTCCAGTCTAATTTCATCAACTGCATTTTTTATTCTTAAACTAACAATAAGAGAAATGACATTTCACTTGAATTGCTCAGCTGTAAAAAAATAAGAAAAGCAACACGTCTTCACTCAAAAACAAGTGAGTTCTTGGGCTTTTCTTGCAGCGTGGGGGCCAGCTGTGGGAAAGAGCATTTTAAAATGAAGACATTTGGAGAGTCACACTTACAGCTGAGGCCTGTGACTCCATGTGTTGACGTCCAGCAAGGAGAGAAAAAAAAATCACTGCATGCAAAACTGCTTAAACACGCAAGAAACACGCGCACGCTTGTTGCAGCAATCAAAGCGAGCTCGTTGCTCATGCTACACGTAGGTTTGTCGCCGTGCGAAAGATATCGGCGAACAATATCCTCGTGCACTCGCAGGTGTGCTCGTCCAACACGCGGGGACGCACACGCGCCTGCGGCAGTCTCCAAAGAATAAGCGAAGCCTTGCAAATCCCCAGATGTGCAGGAAGACGGGGGGGAAAGATGAGGAGGGGGAGAAGCGGGTAGGGGGGTCCGATGGATGGAGGGGAGGGGAGGCAGCAGCGAGGGCTGGGTGTTTACGACTATTTAAAAGGCAGTGGGTGCTGTGTGCAGATTAATAAACAGGAGGTAATAGCAGAAGGACTCTATATTTATTTTTTATCTTAAATGTTGCTTGTTTGTCGAGCTGGATGAATATTGACTGTGAAATTGGGATCAGGGGCGACACATGCCAGCGCTCAGCCTTATCTCTGGGATGCAGGCAGGCCTGGGGCCCTTATCACTGTGCCACAGTAGCGTGCCGGCACTCCAGCGCTCTCAAAGCCGCCACATTCCTTTTGTATCTGCCCGGAGAAGCCTGTTTACCTTTCACTTGCTTGATATTCCTATTAAGGCCGCTGACTATTTACTCGCCTCCTCCTCCTCTCCCTCCACGGGGCACATTGCTGTCTCTCATCTTTCCCTCTCTCTGTTTGTCTGTGTGGCTGGGCCTATCTTGCTCTTTTCACTGGCTGTCCTTTTTGCAGTGTACCTTTTGTCCTGCCTCTGCTTTTGACCTTCACTTTGACATAAAGTTCCAGACGTGCATTTAGTCTGCCAAGAAGGATGAACTGCAAGAAGAGGGTTGACACAGATATTACAGGCGAAAACGAGGACGACACCCAACGCGATGAGAGCTTGTCCTCACCTGAGCGTGTTGCGTGCTGGGAGTTCAAAAAACATAAATTAAGTTTGAATAAAAAGGTTTAATCAGCTCCAATTTAGGGTAAAATTGGACTCAAACTTGTGAGATTTCTTGATGAATGATAACCCCCACCGAATAATCTGTCTCCTGACTTTTTCTAAAGTGATTGCTGAAAAAAAGAAGAAAAGAACAACAGTATAAGTTTTTATCAGAAGTTTAGGAGAATAAACAGCTACCTAATAATCTCCTGAAGGATTAAGGATAATCTCAGCGTGTTTGTTTACCTTAATACGTGTTTGTAACCAGATAGACAATACATCAATAGTTCAGTGTTTGAATGTGAAAAGAATTATACAATCACATTAACTTGGCCCTTGCCTTCCTACAGAGTTCCGCTCAGTTCTAGTTTCCCTTCACTGCTCCGTCTGGGATTTCTCCAGGAGAATTTTTGTCCGAGCCAATCAGAGAACAGAATGTAGATTTTCTGCACAGTGTCTGCTTGTAGTTTATTTTACCTGGGCCAATCAGCAAACAGAAGGTGGAGTTATGAATGACGTTGTTTTTCTGCGCAGTGTCTGCTAATTAGTTTAGCATACGGCAGTGGAGGAAGTGAATGAAGCCAGTCCGTGTTAATAAGGCTTACAACTTAAATTAAATTTGTCTGAAAAAGCAGCAGCTCTCATTTACAGTCGTCATGTTCAACTGGATACTTCTCTCCTCTCAGTAGGGTTGTTTACAGCGCACGCGATTACCAGGTAGCTTCTTAGCTTAGCCCCCTTCACAGCGGAGCTGGCACACATACGTAGCGGCCAACTGATCCAATCACTTTAAACTTCAGCAGAGGCCACGCCTCCGGCAAGAATCACTTCTCTATAGCCAAGAGTCCAGACCCTCGTATGAAGCAAAGTGAAGGATGAGGGTCTGGTTTTTACCAGGCTACAACCAATCAGCGCTGGGCTGAAGGCATGTTTATTAGCTCAGTAGCTCGTCTCTGCGTTCAGCCACCAAACCAGGATATTGTGTTACTTATAACAACTTTCTTCAGAATCTGACCCCGCCTACTAAGTTTGACATCACTGAGGGGGGAACACTATCCTTTTCCAGGGTCAAATCCTCTTGACATAATTCCTGTTTCGGCTAGTGTTTTTTTTTACTCTCAGTCACTCCGTATTGAATATGTGTTCAGACATGTAGCTACTTATATCGTTCTTATGTCATTCTATAAAGATCTGATTCTTTTTGTTTTGTTTTGTTGACTGAACATTATTGTTGTTTGAGTTTATATTTGAGGAAAAAGGGGCAGAGATTATAAGATTTTTTTCTTCTCTGCCGCCTTTCATTTTATTTGTATTTTCTTTTTATTGTACGTATAATTATTTGTCTTTTTAAGAAATGAATAAAGTTTGAAAAAAATACATATATATACTTCCTACTTTGGGTGACCATATCGTCCAGCCTTCCAGACCAGTCTGTATATAAAATCACCAGTTTAATCACAAAAATATTCACACAATGGTTTATAAAACTATATCATGTTTCACCTAAGAAAAGACTATAAAACATGTAGTGCTTTTTAAAAGTCAGTAGTAAACAACCCCAATAAATTTCTTCACTCCTCTACAGGAAACTTCCAGCTTGAAAGGAGATTCCTCTGGTGATGATAGCCCCTCTGCTGCCTGCATATTTCATTGCAATCTTTCTTTCTTTTTCCTCTTGGTTTTGTTTTATCTCGCTCCTCCATGCAGGGTATGCTCAGAGGCTTGAGGCTCTCTATGCCACGAGGTAGGATAAGAAGCAGACAAACACCCAGGCAGCACAGAGCAGCCCTGATCAGAGCGTCTGCCAAGGTCCTGATAAGCTGACAGGCAGGAGAGGACGGCGAGGAGTGGAATGAGGACGGTCTCCTGTCTGAGCACTACTGGTCTACGTCATCTGGTCACCTGGTGCATTAAAAAAAAAAAAAAAAGTGCAACTTTGTCACACTACAAGTGTCATTTCACATTTTAACTTCTGTTTTCTGTTTGAGATTTTGAAACAGGAAATGAGACAAAATGACTCAAACTGGGGTAAAAAAAACTGTTTATGTTGGAGGTGCACAAAAAGCTAAATAATCACAAATACACAAACATGACCTGTTGTGTTATTTATGCTTAGGAGGAAAAAGCTTTAATTGAATCTGACAAAAACAACAAAATATTGTTCCACAGTTGGCAAAGTCCTGTTAGACAAACAGAAGTAATGATAATAAAATAAAACGTATAAAAAAAATTCTGAATTTGACACGTTGCTTCGACAATAGTGCGTTCACACTGAACAAAAATCCAGTTTTACCACTTTCTTTAGAAAAAAGCTACAAGTTTTACCAATATTGGTTGTTTAGTGCTTGTATCCTGGAAGTCATTTTTCTTGGTAGAATATTTTATTTTTGATTAAGTTTTGTTGTTTTGTGGGAATTTAAACGTTTACTGAATTACAATGCCAATTTTTGCAGTGTGCACACAAAAATAAAACTGTGAATACATAAAAGATAACTATTTCAGTACATTTTAGGCAGATAAATTAGCAAATAATTTCTCATTACACAATATTTATACAAAATGATCAGCATCTCTAAAACAAATCAGTTACAGATGAGTTGTACAGCTGTAGATAAGTTGAAATTTCTTATGAAGAGGTATAAAATAGAATATTTTAAAGTAAACAAACCGTAACCCTTAACATAATCTCATTATTATGCAATTTGTAGAATAGTCAGAAACGGTTATTGCGTCATATTTAGTGTATCTGAGAGTCATCTAACAGATCACCTGACATCTCCTAATATGTTAAAGCTGATATTTGCTGTTGATGATACTGAGAAATTAATCTAACAAATCCACATTCACCACATAACAACACCACATTTCACGATTAACTAAAACTAACTCTTCCCCTTTTTTAATGTGAGTTTAACCTCAGAGCCAAAAAGTTATTAACATCAGTGTATCCCCCCCGGGATATTACAGGATATGTTTATTTTTCATGTTTCGTGTCCTCCACCAGCTAAAAGTGATATTTCATTTCACCGTTTAACTATCCGAACATCTGCCCGTCCTTTGATGGTCGGTCAGTCCATCTGTCTGCTGATTTGTACACATCTGTCCAGCTTTTGGAGCCAAGGTGTGGGGGACACGTGCAACATTAAAATGCTGTTAGGCAGCTGTGGGGCGATGAAGAGTCAGACAAGAACTGGGTAACAGTTTACCTTAATCCGTTTCCAGCAGCTAGAGTAAAAGAAAACCAGTGGGGGAAAGTTGAGAAAAAGGTCAACTTGAGTAATAAAATAAAAATTGCAAAAAAAAGTTGGGCAATCATAAACTTGCTTGCCTTTGTTGATATATTTACTTGTCTGTTAGCAAAATATCTCATGAATCCTTGAACAGATTTCATTTAAATATGCAGAAAGTTATCACTGTATGTCTAAATCTGTTAAAACTGAACAGTTATAGAGTTTATTTGTTGCTTCCATCAGTAATAAAATGTAATTCTAACAAGAGAAACACTGCATTTCCTGCAGAAATGCTAGTGTGAATGCTTCATGCTGAAACCTTAAGCTGAACGCTGCTGAAATTGAGCTGAAAATATTTAATAGGAAAAGTGAGCTCACTTTGAAAAGCTGAAAGAAGCAAAAAAGCCTAACTTTGCAAAACAGTAAAAAGGAGCACAAATGAAACCAGAAAACAGCTAAAAGCTAAGAGCTAAAACAACTGAATATAGCTAAAAACATCTTTAAGAAGCATTAATAGCACTAGGTAGCAGAAAAAAGCAGAATAGCAGAAGGAAGCAGATCTATGGCTAAATAAGCATAAAATAAGCTAAAGTTAGCAGCCGCAATTTGAAATTAGCACCCAGTTGAAATAGTTATAGTTGAAAAATAGCTAAAACAGAAAAAAAGCTGAAAAAAGCAGACAATTACACAAGTGATAGAGCTGAAATTTTCAGTAAAACAGCTAAAAAGTAGCTGGAAATTATTTAATTAGCATAAGGAGCACAAGTTTGCTGAACTCAGTCGAAAACATTTTTAATGGCTACAAATATTGTGTATTTAGCTAAGAAAAGCTAACTTTAGCTAATAGCAGCTAAACAAACATTTCAGCAAATAGCTGAATATAGCAGAATGCATCTGTAAGAAGCCTAAATAGCAGAAAAAAGTAGAAAAAAGCAGAAGCATTTTTGTATGTCCAGATACCCCTATTTCAGATGAGGTTTGGGGTCCAGGGGGTGGGGTGGGGCTCATTGGTGGGCCCGATGGATAACCCTTCATCAGAGCTAAAAAACAAACAAACAAACAAAAAAAAGAAAACCTGAAGCTTCTATGTTGAATAGTTTCGAAGTTATAAGTATTTTTGTATGTATGACACCACCTATTTAGATGGAGCCCCCGCCTCAAATATGGGGTCTATCATAAAATGGTTGGCTGGCTCAGTGTAGGTCGAACACATCTATATTCCTGACAAATTTCATGTTGATTGGTGCAACCGTTTCTGTGCTACGCTTGACTAAAAAAATAAATGAATAAATAAACAGTACGAAAACAATATGCCTCCACTTTGCATGCAGGGGTAATAATCTCATATTTCTTATATCTTGTTTTTCAGTGTTTTAACCTATAAAATTGTTTCTAAAAATCACAGCAAATTAGTTTCAAATCTGCCAAAGCTCAAGCATCATGAAGAATTGTTTCCAGTTCTAATGTTTCAGAAAAAAAAGTATAATCTAAAGAAATATTTGCTAATATTCCCTTGATCCCAGTCTGTTCGCTAACCAAGCTTTAATTGTCTGTGTCAGCCAGCGTTCATGTGCAGATTCTATATTTCACTGCGGAGACAATAACAGCATCATGAAGCTCGATGCCTCATATTCCTACGTGGCAAAATCTCGATTCCTTTTCCTCTCACTGCAAATCAATGGAGTGAGATGGCCTTTGGCTTCATTTTTCATCTTTGGTATTGATTACTGTTCTACTTTGGAGTGCACTGTCAGTCCAATTACAGAGAAACTAATTGATTTTTTTTCCACACAAGATGGATCAGATTGGATTGGTTTATGCAAAGCAGATCAAAAAGGAGTTCTCCCTGGACTCCTGTCTGGGTGTAAAATGTGACTCTAATGAGGAGAACGACCACAAAACGTGCCCATTTCATCTGATTTTCTGTCTATTCCTTCCTCTGTGCACACAGAACACACATCCCATTTAATGTAATATGACTTTACTCTAACAGCATCAGAATATTGTGAGATACCGCTCTAATGATGCCACAAGATTACTTATTATCTTCTGTGAAATAGTTGCCAAGAGCGTTTGTGTTCAGAAGAGTTGTATGATGAGGTTTATTTTTTTTCCTCCAGAGGATTCAAACTTACACAAAGTGTTGATAATTCACACGTGATGAATAAAGCAGATGTCTCTTCATTTGACAATTTCACAATGACCTTTGTGAGAAGCCTCTGCTCATGAAATATACATGACCCTGAACACAATATGTCAGACAGCTAAAAGAGGCTAATTAGCTGCAGGTAAATTCTGAAGGCCTCGCTCTCTCTCTTTTGTTCCCTCTCTCTCTCTCTCTCACACACACACACACACTCACACACCTTTGGCCAAAACACTTCGATCTTTGTGCCGTGTGATGCGCTTTCACAGGTCTGTGGCTGGAGACTTTTCCACATTTATGCACCGCTGCTTAAGGTTCAAAACAATACAGAGGTATGTTTAATGTAAAAGTAAATCTGAGAAATACACACATCATGTAAATTTATCATATTTTGGATTTCTATAGCTTTATATTTTAGGGAACCACAAAGGTCTAACTACAGAAAATGACTTTGGTAAAAAATACATTTCACTGATGAGAAAAGTACTTAAGTAAAAGTCACAAAAGTCAAGAAAGTAAATGTATTTTTACACACTCTCTAAGAAATAAGCTATTGAATTTATTTAACCAAAGTGGTTCCACTAAACCAAGTTGAGTAAATTGAGCAATATGCATATTTTCTTTTAAAGAAAATCTGTATATTTACTCTACAGTTTTTATTTAGAGTGCACTCATAAGTTTGGGAAGTAGCCTACTATCACACAACTCATTGCATTGTTTTCATTTAAGATTTGAAATTTAAGAGGACTTTGTGCATTTTTGATTTATAGGTGATATTTTAACATCAATCTGCATGATTGGACAACTGTTTATCTTTGGTAGTCTAGTTTCTAGGTTAGTTAGATTTGCTGTATTTTAAGCTACTGTTCTGCTACATCAGGTGTGTCAAACTCATTTTCACAGAGGGCCACATGCGCATTAAGGGTGGCCCCCCAAAGGGCCAGTCATAAATTACTTTATTTTGTGTTTAACTTCAACTAAACACAAAACTACTCATTGCTTCGGCTGAGCTCTGCTAACAAACAATACCTGAGCTCTACGTGATATTCCCTGCATAGAAACAATGTTTTAATACATGTCCTCTTACCAGAGGTTTATATTAACTAAGTAAATTAATTTTGTTACAGTACTTAAGTAATTTTTGAGGATTTGTAATTTTAACAAGTATTTTTTTAAATCTTTACTTTTACTTTTATTTAGTTCCATTTAAAACCTAAAATTTATACTTTTACTTTAGTTTAAAATTTAACATCTAGTTACTTGTTACAAGATTAAATATGTCCAAACTCATCATAAAAGGAGTTGTTAATGTGCTCTAAAAAACTGAAAGGTTAACCCCTTGACAGACGAAACAGAAATTCCTTAAAAGCCTTTTGACATTTTTTAAGGGTGCCAAACTAAAGGTAAGAACCTCAAAATAAAAGCCTCCCGGTAGCGTCTGGAAACGTTTAAAGGCAGAAACCGATCCATTTTTGCCCACCTGTGGAACAAAGACTAAAGGGGTTTAGTAAATTCAAAAGTTTATTTCTTAGAGAGTGTGTAAATGTACTTTTACTTTTACTTTCCCAACTTTTATGGACAGTTTTATGACTTTTACTTAAGTATTTTTCTCATCAGTGAAATTTATTTTTATCAAAGTCATTTTCTGTTATGGTATTTTTACTTTTACTTTGTTATTTTTTTCAAGTTTTTTTTTACACCTCTACCTCTTACGACTGTTTGTACGACTGATTAAATGTCATATAAATAATACAAAAATACTCATACATGTCAACCCCTTTGAATGTTTACCACTCAAAAAAAAATAAAATATATATTTTCATCTACTTAACTGAATTGAGTAAATCTAACACAGTTACTTCACATTCACTTACAAAGTAAGTAAAAAAATAGCTTTGGATTTACTCAATGCAATAGAGTGGAACCTCTTGAACATAATTTATTTAAGTAAATCTAACGCAAACATTTAATGTATAATGAGCCTGAATAATCTGTAATTTTCACCAAAATTCCGTATTTTATGGTGAGGAGCTGCCGTCTTGAATTCTGAACTCTCCCACTATCTGACAGGGAATTCCCATGTGTAATCAACATGCATTATGGGAAATGTAGTTTATAGTCAATGCTGGATTTAAAGCAGAGCTATCCAACTAAATTGCTTAGAGGACCACAGTTATTCAAAACCAACAGCTCTGGGCAGAACAAGTATCACCTTTTACCTTTTATTTATTTTTATTTTGTTGCATTGAAGCTTACAATTAATATAAATCTATAGACTAAATACAGTAAAAATATGTTGTTTTTTTTGGGAGGGGCTCATTGGCTAGTTGGAGTTTGACACATACCTTTTAGCTCACCTTTTGCCACTGTCCTAAATAACTTTTAGCTAGCATTCTGTTTAGCTTTTAGCTATAGCCTTAGAGCAGAGGAAATGTGTTGCATTATATCTGTCTGTCACTTAAGTGTACGTGTACGAACAGGTGGTGGTAGAGGGGGCGACATGGAGATGCTGCTGTCTTCCATTTCTCTGGGTGCCCCCTCGCTGAGCTGTCATCACTCGCTGGCACCGGGTACACAGCACAGCTGCAGGGGAACCACTCTGCAGGGGACCTTCGTTTCCATCTGTCTCCAGTTCACAGTAGCACTTATTTAGAGCAGCTCAGCGGCTGTGCAGGCCACAGGCCACAAGCCACAAAGAGAGGGGGGTGTCATAGGGGGCAGGTATCAACATGTTTGGTTTTTTTTTTTTAAATATCCGAATAAATATAAGAAACTAATATTAATGTGCAAAAACAGTAACCTTATCCATTTCAGATTAGTTTGCACACATCAGCATCTGTGCGCGTGTGTGTACATGTGTTTTCGTGTCCGGCGCGTGCGACACTCACAATGTGAATTCTTCAGCTTTGTGTCTGTGTGAGTCTGAGGCTCGGCTTAATTTAGCAGGTGCACGTTGACAGTTCTTGAATGAGTGCCAGGGCTGCTGTTAGAAGGATAAGAAAGAGGAGGCGCTCGGCGTGCATCTGCGTGGAGCTCGGCGGTGACAGATGGGGACGGTTTAACTTATAGAGTTTTGTTAAGATCTGTAGGTTTTCTCTGACGCGGTCTGTGCCAAACAGGTGTGGATTCTAAAAACACCACAGAGAGAAAAAAAAAAAGGTGAACGAGCCTCGGCTGACTTGTTTGTCTGGCGGCGGTGTTTGTTCTGATGGAAGGAAGCTCTGCTGTTTTGGTCCAATCTTTGTGTGGGCCCAAACTTGTTACAGGTTTTCCCTTCGGAAGACTTTTTTTTTGTTGTAAATACAAACAATTAACTCTACTGTGACCAACATAATATAAAATGTTCACAAAGACGAGTTCACATTTTACAACAAGCACCAGCTTTTTAATCTTACATGTGCAAAATAAGCAAAATGTCCAAATAATGAACAGCCTAGCAGTCTTTGAAGGAATGTATTTATTATGTTTAGATATGAAACTAAAATCACTTTATGCAGGGAAGGGTTAGAAAACTTTGTACTGTAAATGATATTCTACACAATCTTGTGAGATTTTGCAAGATGTAGCAAACTACAACACCAAATTTTAGACGAGTATTCATTTTTATGTTTGTTCAGGTTTTTTAGCTGTAGCAGCCATTTCAAATGGGGTTAATTCTAAAAGTTATTCAGCTTTAAGGCTCCCACATACTTCGGCGTACTGCGTGCGGTCCGTGAGCCACGCGGACGCCGCGCATATTGTCCGCGGACATTTGAAACTTCATACTCGATCGTACTGACCGCCTGACAAATTCTTTAATTTCTCACAATTTCAGTCATGATGTCAAGAACGAGGAGGAAGAAATGGTTTGTTTTTTAGCTTTAAAACAACAAAAGAAAAAAAAAGAAAAGAACTATCTTAACCAGGATCTGAGCTATTTCCTCCCACAAATTTGTTGCTCGCTGAAAGCCGACGCATCATAAAGTTTTCTAATCTCCTCCATGAGACGCTCTTCAAAATTTGAGATTCCATCTCACAAATGACACAGATTCTCAACTTTCTCAGCTTGGTGTCCCATCCAAAACAGTCGCCTCGAGTATGCCCGAGTATGTGGGGGCCTAAAGAGATAATTTCTGCACCTCTACAGCTGATTACTTTTAAAAGGGCTATATCATGTAAAATCAGCTTTTTTTAGTTTTCTATCATGTTATAATGTTATCCCCTCATCAAAAACATGCACAGAGTCTTGCTTTGACTCATTCATGCATGTTTGTGAGATCCTGTAGTGTCCTGAATCAGTCAAGAGAACAAAAACTACTGGTTGGGCCTAGAACAGGGATCATCACTTCTGGTCCTCGAGGTCCGCAGCCTTGTTTCCCTTCTCTAACACACCTGATTCAGTCAGTAAATTACCTGAGTGAAGCCTGATAATCATCTATTCATTGAAATCAGGTGTGTTGGAGCAGAGAAACAAGTAGAACCACCTTTTAGGAGCAGCTAAATGAGGTATTTTGCTAATGGTGCAACACATACAAGCAAAATCCTTATTGCCTGCAGCATGCTAAGTCTAAGATGCTAATACACTAACCGAGTTTAGTCTGCAAAGCTTTTTCTTTTTCCAGGTCAAAGACTAAAAACCTCATTTTAAGCTGTTCCATAAAATAAACAAGCTGTTCAGCAGGAACTTTTAAGAACCCTTTAATGTTGCACAACACTGCAGTATGTGTTGGCTTTAAGTGCTACAGTTTATTAACGGCTGCTCGGTTGAAAAGTTCATCCAGTTAGTGGCGACCAGGTGTCTCACAGGCGGGCAAGACGCCTCACCATATGGCTGCTTCTCACCACCAGACGCCAGCCGCCCCAACCACTGACTTTCACATGCTCCACTTTTGTTGCCCGAGCTAAAAAGTTGCACGGCCAACATGCCGAAGGAACTCACTTGGTTCACATTCATAAATGAGTGAATTTTGTGTCATCTGGGACATCATTGACAGAACTATTCAGAACTTTTCAATTTAGGGCTTGTTAAAAAGCATAATCAGTCAATATCTTACCTGTGACAGATAGCTCTTAATGACTACAGTTTGGAGAAAAAGCTTAAAGGTAATGAAGAAATTTATTCTTTTTGTTACATACTGTTATTTTCTAGGAGAACTAGGATATATTTTGATAACCTACTTTGCATAATGTGGTTTAGTTGATGTGCAATCTGCTTTGAGACATCCTGTTCTAAGATGGGTCCAGATCTAAGAATTAGTTTATTTTGGGTTGAGGCTTCCTTGTTGGTGACCAAACGGGTCTGTATTTAGTACAGCTGTTGGTATTGTTTTATTTCTTGCATTTAACATTTAATCTAATCCTGTATTTGCTTCCTGGTTCTTGACTCGCACTGGAGTGACTGATCACGTTCTTTTTCAGTGCTAAATGCTAAAGGTTACTTATTTGTTTGTGTACAATCGAAGTGAAAATAAACTTAGCACAAAAAGTAAGGAAATTTGTGTTTGGTAGATTATTTCTTTACAACACTTTTTGGCATTAAATCTGTTGGAAAGCCTGTTAATTCCCCCTTTAATTGATGCCACATTTGTAAGGAACATGCATTTGTGGGATGAGCAGTAGAGCTGAGTATGTGGTTACGCCTATCAAAAAACTGCCAAATCTTCTCTGCCAAACAGCTTATTTTGCTGTTGACTCCTGTTTTTAGCTTCTGGTCCCCACAGGTGCTGCTAATCCGGTGTCTGATGTAAGATTTATTGCCAAGAAGCATTGTTACAACAGATAAATAAGCTACCAAACACATATTTACTTACTTTTTGTGCTTAGTAAGGATGCACAATCGGCATTAACATCAGTATTGGATGATATTGGTCATTTTTTAGAATATCGTATCGGTCCGAGAAAACTGGGCCAATATTAATGTCCAATATTGATTTCCCACTTTTTATCTTTGTGTTTCTGTTTTGGGAGGGGAGATGGTTTATCGAGTGGTATCTGTTTGATCATGATAGTGACGCTGCGCAGCCAGGAATAACTGAAGTAGAGAGCCGTGTCTGGTTGTTGTTTTTTTTAAATATGGAAAAGAAACACAAGTGTATTTGTGTGTATATGTATAGAAATAATTTGTGTGTTTGTGTAATATCGGTAAATATCAGTTATCGGCCATGACACCAATAATAATATTGAATATCCATATCGGCTGAAATTTTCATATCAGTGCCTCCCTAGTGCTAAGTGTAGTTTAACATCTATGACAAAGCTGTTTGAGATGGAAAAGTCCAACAGTTTGGATGTATTGCTTCATTTTTGTCTCAAATTTATTGGAGCGTGAAAAAAATTACTCGAGTTTGAAATGACGCCAGGTCTGATGCTATTCTCACACAAAGTTATGACTTTTCAGCATTGTTCTTTATGTTTTGTAACCGAGATAATTTAAAAGAACTACCTACAGCAGGTAAGATGATGTTTTTACAGCCTTTCCACAGAACCCCACGTTGGATAATCTGAACTATCCCTTTAACGTGAGGCAAATAATGACCTAGCTCCAGAAATGACTGATTTGAAGGTATTCCTCTTGGATTTATGGCACACCGACACAGTTGCAGAATATGTTGCTTCTCTCCTGCATGCTGATTGGAGTTTTAGAGAGGTAATGAAGTCCTGGTGTGTCCTCCTGCTGGGTTTGTATTTGGTGAGGGGTGCCTGTGTGTCGTTGATAGAGGGATCTCTCTGACACGGCTGCTCTAGCCCGCCGCATCTGGAAGCCAGCAGCGGCAGCCGCTGGGGGTAGATAAGGCGAGGCTAGCCACTCTCCTGTAACTCTCTTGCTCCCCCCGCCATGTTCTCCACTCCTTCTCTGCTCCTCCCTGCAACCACCTTCTCTCCCATCACCTCCCCCCCCCCTGACCTTATCTCGAGGGAGAAGGCGCTACTGGGTCGCTACAGCGATAGCACCTGGCAGAACCAGAGCTGGTCTCTGGTGATTATGGGGGGGTTCATTATCTTTCTCTCCCCAAAACTCATTTTATACCTGCCAACATCTGAGGGGAGGGGAGGAGGGGCCATGTTAGCAGGAGGCCTCTATAACAGGTACAAACCTGATTGTTTCAGGTGTGTCGGACAAGGTTTCAATTTATTAGTCAAATTATTCTTGAATGTAGTGTTTGTAGATAATATATGTCAAAATGCTGTAAAGAGGGTTCATGATTATGTTTAGATAACCAGTTTTTATGAATAAAATTTGTAGTTTGTGTAAAGATTCTGCTAAATTATCTATTGGCGCGTGTTGCCTCAGCATTGCTTTCTGATGAGACAAACTGTGTGTTTTTGTTTTTGTTACCAAAGTATCTCATGAACCGCTGTAGAAATTCTAATGAACTCACAGAAAGTAATTATCCGATGTTTGTTTACAACTAATTAAGTTTCGGAGACTTCCCCGATCCAAGGTGGCTGTCAGTCTGTGGCGAGTAAAAGATCCAAGGCTGCACGCCGAGAGTTGGGGGCTTGATGCACAATAAAATCATTTTATTAATAACATAAAGGAAACCAAACAGAGATTTAAACAATAACGTGCAGGCAGGGAAATAGAGATGATAACAGATGAGTGAGAATCAGGAGCTTATGTAAGCAGGGAGCGATGAGAGTAAGTGACTGCAGCTGGTCTGATTAACGAAGGAACAGGTGAAGGTGAGGAACAGGACTGGCTGAAGAGAGTTACTTAAACATGAAGAATCAACAAAAAAAACACATTTACCAAAGGAATTTTCTTTATAAATCCACATAATAGGCCAAAATTGAAAATATTCTGATTTTTTTTTTTACTTTATCATCACATACAGTTAAAAGAGTGTGGACTCTTGTAAAAGGGAAATTCTCATGATTTAGGATAAAAATAAAGTCAAAAATCACCTAAACTCACTTTGGGTTTATAGAGAAATCACTTCTCTGTGTCTGTCAGCCTCGCCCCCGGCTCCACGCCTAAATACTGAGAAAGCCACATAAGGTTGTCTCACTTCCTCTCTGCTGATGACCATCTGTGTGTTGGTTTCAGCCAGGCGCTTGGCACATCTGTGTGCTCACATCCCCTCTCACTTCTCTCATCTGAGCACCAACAAAAAATATGTGCGATGGCGCGGGTGTTTGTCAGCTTCTCGCTGTTGTCACGCTCCATTTAAAAAAAAAAACGTGGCTAACGGGGATAGTTTATATTTGTAAAAGACTACTATCTTATAATTTACTTGAGCAGTTTGGATTCCAGATGTATCATCGCAGTGTTTTAGTGTTAATCTTTGTTTTATCTATTATGAAGCTGACTTTTCCACTTTTTCTTGTTTGGTTCTTCGTGTATTAAAAAGAGTGAAGGGATGAAAATATTTATATGAGACAAATCTTATGTATATGTCACCATTTCTCAGAAAACAAGTGTTTCAATCTTAAAAACAATAAAAAAAAACTTCCCTGGAAAGAAACGTTTATTTTTATTTTGCTTCGAATGAATGAAATCCGAGTTTGAGGTGTATGAAAGGGAATGTCCAGAGCAATTTCCATAGAACTGAACGGGTTCATTACCAGTAAAATGACCAATTAAAATGTTTCAGAATACAGCTTCACATTTAAATGTTTTCATTCCAAAGACTGAGAAGTGAAAAATTAGCATCAATTTGAAAAGTGCAACTCAGGTTTTACCAGCAGAACATTCTATTTATTTTAATTTGATCAACTCGTTATCTTGCAGTTTAGAAAACCACATATTTACTGAACAAGTTTTAACATCTTTATCCTAAAAGGAAAACAAAAGATTGAAACAAAGAGCCTGATAAATTAACAGCGTAAATGTTAAGAAATGACAGTTGGATTGATTCAATCTTCGTTTAACAAAAAGCAGAAGTTCACATTATTACATTTTGTGGAATCTGTTAGCGCTCAGACGGTGTGTTGTGAACGCCTCTCAGCCACGACCACACTAGTTTTTAAATCAATATCTATAAAAAGGACTGAGTTGTCGACATTTTCTGTGTTAGCCATCATTTTATTTTGGCAGCCATCTTGATTTAGGCTGGCTCCTAAGCTCTGTCTCAATTCAGGGTTTTGCAGCCGACGTAGGGCTTTGTCGTTTGTCGACCACTAGCGTCAAAGCGCTGCAGTTGTCCGTCCTAACTCCCGACAATATCCTAAGATTCACTGCGCTGTCAGCGAACTAAACAAAAAAAAATGAAGAGGGCGGAGTTTGGAAATTCATCGCAGGCCGTAAAATTTGTTTTTAAAATGTACATTTAGCAACGTATCTAAGGCCTTTTATGCTGCAATAAAAAGAGAATGCAATAACAAGTACTGATACTGGAGCAAAACCCAAATTTATGTGTAACTTTTTTTTAATAAAACAGAATTTTGTGAAGCTACACCATGAAAAGACAACTGAAATTGTGATATAAAACACCTCATGATGGTAACAGGGCAGTGTATGGTTACACAAACATACATCATCTGTAGACTCATTTCACACAGTTTTATGT
>JARVGW010000322.1:4709694-4742846 GCA_031762495.1 Anablepsoides rubrolineatus
TGTGTGTGTGTGTGTGTGTGTGTGTGTGTGTGTGTGTGTGAGAGAGAGAGAGAGGGCAGGCGGGAGGGGCTAAGGGACTAACAGACCCGTGTGGACAGGTGGAGGATTCTCACTATAGAGGCAGCAGATGTACTGTACCTGTCCTTTTCTCAGTCTCTCATTGTCTATTTCTTTCTGACGGATTGATAAATGTGTGTTTATCTGATGGGTGGCGGTACGCTTTCAGGCTGAAAAAGTCAAAAAGAAAGTTGCTCTGCACAGACTTAAATGATTTGTCAAATATGCAGATTGAAACAAAAAAAAAATTGATTAAAAAACCAAGAATGTGTCATCTTTTTAAAGGTTCATTTTAAAGGTAGAGCAGGTGGCTGTGGTCATATGAAAACTTACTAATTTGATGTCAGTTTTCTCACCTTTCAGGTGTATTTTGACCCCAGGTTGCCCTCATTTTTTTTGTTGTTGTTTTGAATGTGAATGAATGTGAATTGCAACTTAAAAGTTCTTCCTTCATCACAGCAAAGATGCAAAACAAATCCGATTAAGAAGTCGTTGCAAAGTCAAATAATAAACTTTATCTGCACGATCTTTCTGATTTTAATGGTTAATGGGTGATAAGATCCAAAATTAACTATAGAAATGCTTTTTTTTTTTTTAACATTTCCCGAGTACTTTCATCATCAAAACGTAAATATCACACAGCATCACACAAACAAATATTTTTGTTGTAGTTTTTTTTTATTTAACATCAGGTTTGTTACTGTTTTGAGCATTGTGTCTATTTATAAAAACTTAAACTTGTCAGTTAAACATTAGATGAGAACTTAGTAACCGCTGCAGGAAAATATTTTACGGCTACTAAAACAAAGAAAAGAGAAGCTGGATGCTTATTGATAACAGACTCACACCTTCCATCTGTCCGTCTTCACATGAGTCCACCAACCGGACTCTTTGTGGCACCTGGACTCTGAGAAAACTGCTGTGAATGCTGAGTCATCGTTAACGTCGCTGTTGGCCTGTTTACAGTTTCTTCTGTTTATTTTTTTTCCCAGCTTCTTACAACTACAGCACATTTTCATCCAAACGTTCAGCTTATTCGGGGGTTAGGTGCTCAAACGTTTGGTGTTTTTAGCTTTGAATACATTTGAAAATGTTAAACTTTAAATTTTTTGTTTCATCAAAATAAGTAGTTTATTTTTGCTCAATTTAGCTTTGTAGCTTTTGTTTTGCTAGCTTTAGGTTTAGCTGCTGTTTTGCTAATTTAATGTTTTACTTTAGCTTTGAGCTTTAAGTTACAGGTGCATAGAAAAGTTATCCATTTTAGCTTTTGGTTACTTTTTGCTAAACTTTTAGCTGTTTTGCTAATTTGGGGTATTAATTGTCTGGATATAGCTTATAGCTATGCTTTGCAAATTATAACTTTAACTATATTTTTCTCATTTTAGCCATTAGCTATGAATTTGATCATTTTATATTTTCGCTACTGATTAGCTTCTTTTGGGTTTTGGGTATTGTTTTACTAAATTTATCTGTTAGACACAGTTGTTTGACCATGTTGCTGATTTAAGCTACCATTTTGATTATTTTAGCTTTTAGCTAATGTGCTTATTTTTACTGCAAGTTTTGCTAAATTTAGCTATTTGACTGGTGTTTTATTGTCTTAGCTTTAAGCCATGGTTTTATAATGTAGCTACTGATTTGCAATTTTAGCTTCTGTTCTGCTTGTGTTTACTTTTTTTTTTTTTCAAGTTTATTTTACAATGTTGACTTATCGACAGACACATTTTTTTTACATTACTTTTCCTCTTAAAAAAATAATAAAAAACTGTTAAATCAGTAAATAAGTGAATAAAGTCTGCAGAGTCGCTGGTTGTTTTAGGCCGTCCTGATATGAGGAAACAGCGGCCCCTACGGGCAGACAGCGGAACAACAACACAGCTCAGTTCTTCTCATTGCGTTTTAATTAGAGCAGTTTGGGTCAGAAACAACCAAAACAGGATGAGTTTAGTTTTAAAGAATGCATTCTAATCCACCTTAAATATAATCTATATATTCTAGATTATTTAATGCGGAATATTTGCTTTTATTTTTGTAAAAAAAATAATAATAATAGTGTTTTGAAACAAATTTCATGGATTAAGTTTGAGCTATTGACATTTTGTGACATGTTTTACAACATTTAGTCCAAGGATAAATTATGATGGGTTGTGCTCTCCGCTTTGGTTTTTTTTACTTCCAATTTAGAAAGGATTCCTTTGCCAGAGCTGCCAGCTCCCTCTTCTGATGGTACCAGAGAGAGAGAGAGAGAGAGAGAGAGAGAGAGAGAGAGAGAGAGAGAGAGAGAGGTTAGGAGCTCCAGATGGTGTTTAAACGCAGACAGAAGGCTACAGCGAGGACACAGAGGAGGAGGAGGAGGAGAGCGCCGTGCGCACTGTGCGCTTCATCACCGAGGACAAAACAAGTCCGGGGAATAAAAACCCTAAAATATCCAGAACTGAGGAGTAAATCAGAGTTAGATTTGCTTTTTGCTGAAAGTGTTTTTTTCCCCCCTCCTCTGTGGAGAAGTGAAGGTTTGACGAGGCGACCATCTGAGGCGCAGCTCGGCGGAGGATCCGCGCGTCGGAGGAGGAAAAGAACCGCGGAGGTGGAGCAGTCTGTCCGCAGCCTGCTGCAAAACAAACACAGGATTAAAGAAAAAAAAAAGATTTGTCTTTCCTGTCAGATGGATGAGAACTTGTCTCTGACTCCACGGACTGTGACTAAGCTGTGAACTTTTTTCTTTTTTAAAGAAGGTTGTAAAGTTGGAAGAAGAGGAATAAAAGACGCAGCCTGCAGCTCAGAAGATCCGCATCTTCATCCTGCTTCACGTGGACACGACCTGAGGACTTTCAGCAACACATTTATTCCTTTAAACACTTTTATATGTTGAAAAGGCTTCGATTTTCTTTGCAGTTAAGACACTGGGTCGCGTTTATCTCTTTTTCTGGGATGATGTCTCAGAGAGCGGATCTACAGGACTGGAACAAGTTCTGAGTCAGACAGAAACACCAGAACCCGTTTTTGCTTTAAAAAAACATTTATCTCCAACTGCAAAACCAAAGACATCACTTTTCTTAAGGATCCATGCTTTGGTTTTATTTCTTATTTTCTTATTTTAAATAACTGAGACAAATACCTCAAAGTCTAATTTATTCAACCTGGACCCCTTTTTCTTTCTTTTTTCTTTCTTTTTCCTTTTTTTGAACATCCAAAGGAAAGTTCAACATTAAATGTGAAAAGACTCGTTTTTTCACTTTATTTCAAAGATAAAAAGGAATAACGAAACAAAGGCTTTATCCTTTTATTGTTCTCCCTCCAAATGATGAGGATTGAGGCGGTATAAAAAGCAGTTAAGAAGCTATTTGGTGTGGATTATCACCGCTGCCTTCCCTCAGCTTGACCTTCACCAAGTAAGTAAAAAGCTGCTCACACAAACTGAGGAAACAGATCCTCAGACTTTGTTGTTTTCAGCAGAGGAAGCTGGTTTTAATTGAACCAAGAGGCTCTGCTGAACTGTCAAGTTCAGCTTTTTTATGTTTTTGTGAAAGTGCAGATTTGGGATTTTGTTCATAAAATTACACATTCTTGAAAGCATCTAACTTTTCTTACAATTTTATAAAGCAATTGTCATCTGTTCAAGTAAACATAGCTGCTTATAAATAAGGTTAAATGTGTGTTTTTTTGGTACACGACAAAGAAAGAGGAACATTTTTCTTCGTTGGGTTTTATTATTTTGATATTTGAGCCACTCGTTGAGCTGAAAGTGGGCGACAAATTGAAGGGGTCATGAGTTGTGTGGCCCCTCAGAGTCTGAGCTGCACATCAAAGGGATGCTGAGACAAAGTGATGACACCAGAATCTCTGCTCTCTGTGAGTCGAGTGTCCAATCCAGAGAGCACAAAGGTGACGGGTGTGAAAAGGATAAGTGTTGCCATTTAACCCCTCAGAGGAGCCTCTCTTTGGTGTTGTTGGGCATCATCAATCCTGTCTCCTGAGGGGTACGGTGGGATGTTTTATTGTTCATGATTCCAAATGCTTGAATATAACAACTCTGAGGAGAAACAAGCAAAGGTCTCCACCCTCAGCTTGAACAGCTTCAGCAGCAAACATCTCTCCCCCCTTCCTGGATGTAAGTGCAACAGTAAAACACTCTGGCCATCTTCTCTGCAGGACACACAGCCCCCCTGTATAATTGGCCCTGGTAAATATCATCTAAATAATTGAAGAGCTGATAATAGTCTGGAACAATGGATGAGAGGTTGCAGAGGTGAAACCGCAGTGCAGACACCCTGCCTTACCGCACATTATATGTCCCTTCATCACCACCAAGCGAGCAGCTCTTCCTTCCCTCTGATCAGCGGGGCCTTCCGCCCCTGCCGAGGCAGATGTCCCCTCTTCATCACTGAAGGAGCGCTCCTTAAAAGGCAGCCCATTCATTACCACCCCATCCACCACAGGTGCACGCTTTAGATGTCTTCTCTCATTTGTTTTTGAAACATACCACAAGTCTTGGACCTGCTTTTCTTCCAGCTTCCAGAAGGGATTTTTATATCAAATGCGGGTACACACTCGATGTAAACAAAGCTTCAGCTGAATCCAACAATAACCGCTTGAGTCCCATTAGGCTGACTGGAGGTAAACAAATACAAGCGTGGAATTTGAGAGGACATATGTGAGCCGTCACATTGAAACAAGGATTAAGTCTAAAAGTGGGATGTGGAGAAATATGTAGTGTTTTGATTAAAACATAATGAATAAATACCTTATCAATGTATCATTTCAGTGAACTGTCTGAAATATAATCATAAAACAAAGTTTTAAAGCACGTTTTTGAGCAGTAGCAACAAAAAAAAACCTGATTTTGAGGAAAAACACCTTAAAATGTTGATACTTTCCTTGTGAGCTAGAAATGTTTTTGTTTCTTTTCCAGCTGGAAAATCTCAATATTCAAATACTATCTGAAGTTTTTTCTTTATATTGTTATTAAAAATCCCTCCTTAAAAATGACATAAAAGTAGGATTCAGACCAAATATTATTGTATTATCTCAACCAACAAGACAAATGAAGTCATGTCTCTGGATCCAGGTATGTAGCTTGTAAAGCCAGTAATCTGAAAATGTGATTAGGACCAAATTTGACTTAATCCTCATTTCGACATGATGGGTCAGATGTAAGAGTTAATTTTCTGAAAAAACATAAGAAAACAGAAAGATTGCGTAATATTAGTGATCAAGCATGAAAGCTTGGTAAAAACAAAGCTCAGCGTTCAAAAACTTCTTCTAGACCGATGAGTTGAACCTGTTTTCTGTAAGTAAATAACCACTTAAAGACATGTTTATCACTGATACGTGAAGAACGTTGTGCAGATTTTATTTCTGTTTTCAGTCAGGTCTTTTCCACCTTACTTGTCAAATTAAAACTCATTTATCAGCGCTCCTTCAGAGCCACACTTTGGTGCTTTTTCTGAGCCACAGTTTCTCAGTATTTGTAATGTTTTTGATCATTTCTCACACTGTTCGGACTGATCCTTGATGCTTGC
This sequence comes from Anablepsoides rubrolineatus, assembly GCA_031762495.1. Lineage (NCBI taxonomy): Eukaryota > Metazoa > Chordata > Actinopteri > Cyprinodontiformes > Rivulidae > Anablepsoides > Anablepsoides rubrolineatus. Next base: position 4,715,271 of record JARVGW010000322.1, read on the forward strand.
AGCTCTTTGGACACAGCTCAGCATGTTTTACTGTGTGGTTTTGTGTGTGTGTGTGGTAATTATTGTGATCTAAATGCGGGCAGTGCAGGTGAAACTGGCTGCCTCCTAATTAATGAGAGAAGCAGATGGCCTTGGGTGGGCGGGAGATGCGAGCGGTACACTGAGCCGGTCAGGTGGTCAGCACAAACACCTGGGCAGACACAAACAAAAACAAGTGGTTTGTTTATGCATCAGCTCCTCATTTAGATGCAAGATAAGATTTTTTTTCTTTTGAGTTATCTTTGTAGGTGCTCCTTTGGAAACAAAACCTGCACAGGATTTGTCTCTTATACGGTTGTTTTTCCCCCTGGAAGCAGCAGCTGCCACAGGTGTTTGTTTACCTATAGAGGCAGCTGGAGATGTCAGTGAAAGAGACGTTTTTAAGGAGTCCGATAGTTTGGATGTATTGGAACAAATTTACGCTCGGATTTGTTGGGTAAAGTAAGCAAATAAAAGTGCTTTATCTATGTGTTTCAAGAAAACTATTGAAGTCTTTCAAACTGCACTGTCTGATATAAGAATAAACATTATTCTATTTTTATTTCATAGATTTCTTTAAGAGTTTTCAACAATAAATCATGACTCAAATCGTGACATAAACCTGCTCAGTGAGAGTCTCCTGCTGAATAAAACCTGGGATTTTTAACCAATCGGCATATTAAATGATTCAAAACAAGATGATAACTGAGCTTTCAAAGCAAAGTTTCTGGAATCTGCAGCACAAACAGAGTAAATCTTCATATTCACAAAGTATCACTGATTCGTGACACAATAAAAACCAATAAAGACCAATAAAAACATGGAGTGTTTTTAGCTGATCGCAGGAAGTCGCACAGTCCTTCCTGCTTGAGATGATCTTTCAAAATAAGTCGTCACCTGTGTTTTTGTTTTGTTTTGCAGTGATTGTCAGGCACAAAACCTTTAAACCAGACATCTTTGTGGAGTTTTTTTTACATACATCTTAGCAGAACTGATGCTCCAAGCAGGAACTTTGCCTTTTGTTCAGTTTAAACAAAGATAGTAAGAGCTGTGTGTAAATGTGTGTGTAAATGTGTGTGTTTTGTGCGAACATGGCAACAATTTCTGAAGGGACTATATTGTTGTTTAAGACTAACCCTGCTATCTGGACTCACGCTGAGAAAGAACAGTGTGGTTTTGGATGCCTGCAGCCCCATGGTGTGTTTTTGTGTGTGCGTGTGTGTATAAATGTGTGCGTGTTGTTCCACATGTGTTTGATATTACTGTGACAAGGCTGCCCAGCCTCTCTGGGGAGATGGAGAATGTCAGAGAGCAGAGTGGAGAAGCGAGCAGCTTCCCAACATCTGATGGAATGAGAAACACATTCGCTGGCTGGTCGGGCCGCTGACGCCACAGCGTGGGAGCTAGGAGCGGAGGGCGGAGGCCAGGCGAAGCCACAATTGTGTGTTAAGAAGTATCGCTCTTTCAGTCTTATTCCTGGTTTCTGAGCTGGATTTAGAGAAATGGCTTCAGACTCTGAAGAAAACCCTCAGTCAGCCTGTTTGTGCTGCAGGTAGCGTTCCCAAAAAGATTCCTCAAATTTGCAGGACATTTGCAAGAAAGTGTTAATTTTCAGTTGCCATATTGGGATAAATCATGTGCCTGCAGGAATTGAATTTGAATTAATCAGATTGAAATTCTGTATGTGCATAGTTTGAAATTGAATGCATTGGTTTGAAAATGAGTTTTACTAAATTCAAACTGAATTTAAAGTTTTGTATCTGAATTATTTTGCTTTGAAACTGTATTTTGGTTTATAAAAATTCAGTTTGACTACTTTCACTTTCAGTTCCATAATTGAGTTTCAGCTCCAAAATTCAGATTTTTGTGTCACACATCCTGAAAGCCAGCCAGAGTAATCAAACACAGATCCATAGATTTATGTTCCACTTCGGTGAAGCTTCCCTTCTGTAATGTAACAGAGTTGATGCAATCCACCGTAAAAGTGACAAAAACAGAGAGTTATTTAGTGATTCATTTGACCTATATGTAGAAAATGTTACATTTCCATCACATCATGGATCACGTATTGATCAGATGCTGCTGCTGACTGTAAACTGGAGAGTTTTTTTTAAAAAATGTCAGTCAATAAAAGCAGCGGAATCACCACGAGTTATTGAGAAGCTGCTACAACAATAACATTAGCTTGCTAACATGTTCAGGCTCTTTAAACCGGTATGTTAGTATTCAGAAAATTCATATTTTCGGTAAGAACTGGTATACCACCCAGTGCTACTCCAAAGTCACAAAACATTTTGGAAATATTCAGGAGACTTTTATGAATATCATATCAGCTATTTGCTCAAAATATCGTGTTAAAGTCAAAAATAGGAACTTAAATCAAACGGCTGAGCATTTCAGGCATATATTTGCAAAATACTTTTTTAAAACCTTACTTAAAACTAGTGTTGTAGTAAAGACCACCTTACCCAAGACCAGGAGAAAACAAAACAAACCTAGTGTCGAAAGATGGAGTATTCTGTACACATGTAGCTAACTTAATATATAGAGCTAATATTGGGGCCACACAGTCGGTAACAAAACTTTATAAATAGTAATTGAGTCAGTTTTAGATTTGAATCTAGGGTTTCCCGCAGCGCTTTACATGCCTCCCCGCCAGGCTTTAACACCGAGTGTGTCAGCTCCGACACATTTTTTAACCTTTTTTTTTTTAAACACTAAGTTCTCAACCGTTTGTGCAATCTGAAAAATTCCAATGGTTCCTGAAAACAAGGAGTCTGGGCTTTTCTCTGATATATGGGGTTTTAAGGTAATATCACGTGACAACCTCTTTGTTTACCCTCCTCCAAAGACGCTCGGTGCAGAGTTTAGTGGAAAGTTACGAGCGACGGCGTGTTTTTTCAGAGCAGAGAAGAAATATTTAGTTCGAAAAAATGTGTGGAAGATGTTCTTCAAGAGTCATCAAACCACCATGGAGGTTCCAGGCTGATTTTCAGACCCAAGAAGATGGTGAAAAAGATGGTTTTCATTTTTTTATTTATATACAAAAAATCAAAAGTAAGTAGTTTAAATCTCAAATTTTTGATGTCAAATAATTTTGTTATGTATATTTGTTGTGATTTTTTTCCTTAGTAAACCTCATAAAACAAATTTCGTTTTTGGTTTTTATTCATTTAAAACTAATAATACACTATTTTAATATGCAGTAAGTTTTAAAGAACTGCCAGCTTATAGTGGGTGTTTAAGTATTGTCAACAATGTCTTACAATAAAACATAATTACAATACCTCATATTTTCAAATTTCCTGTCAACTTTAACATTTTTTTAACAAAAACATGGTGGGCCACTGGTGGGCTGCCAAAGCGACCCTACCAGCGGGCTTAGCTGGTTTTCTGGGGGAAACCCTGGAATCAATAACATTCTTGCTTTCATTGCATTTAAAATGTAGCTAACACATTAAAATGGACAACAATCTGGCTATTTAGTGATATTTCCACAGTTAAAGTTCAGAGACCGAGACAAGACCATAAAAAAGTGGTCTGAAGACCAAGACTGGTCTCAAGTACTACAAGACTACTTAAAAACATTAAAAGATGTGCAATCTTGACAAAATGCTCCGTGTTTGTCAAGAACCATTTGAAAATCTGCAAACAAATGTCACAACATAAAACGCTGACAGCAACACACGGGTAAAAAAAGCACATCCTCCTCCTCCCTTCCTCGCCTCGTGCCAAATTCACCTCCAGCTCTCCACCGTTCACTTCCCCACATGCCCGCTGACCTCTGACCCCCCTCCGACCTTTTGGTCTCCTCGCTGTACCTCGTCACCCCACGCCCCCTCCCTCACCGGTTTGATGGTAGGAAGCGGTGGTCAGATCAGAGTCAGACTGAGGAAACAGCTGGGCTAATCTACAGTAGCACTGAGCTCTGTTTTAATCAACCCCAAGAGGACGGGCCAACCTCGTATCACCGACGGTACCTGATACAACAGATCTCCTCCCTTCCCCTTTGCCTAGCAGCACGGCCTTTTATCGCGGGCGAGGAGTAAACAAGCGCAAAAAGAAGGAACACGGGCGTCTCTAAAGCGGTCGTCTCTCTGGAAATCATGGGAAGTGGCACGGCGGAGGTGCGTGCAAGTCACGGAGCTGGGAAGGAAGGCACGTCTGTCACAATTGCTCTGTTTGTCTCCTCGCATTATTGGCGAAATTAAAAAAAAAATATGCCGTTATCTCGTGGAAACAGATCCTGTGCCACACAGATGGTTCCGTCTCTTCAAATGGGAAGCTGAGCCACTGAGTGCCGTTGTGTTACCAGTTAGTCGCGCAGACCTTAATCTCGGCTCCAGCCTTCCTTCCTCTCTCTGTCTCTCTCTAACCACACACACAGAAAAGAAAAAGACTGTATTCATTCACATTATTTTGTTACCACTACAGTTAAGCTGAATTTGATCTGCTCTGATGTATTTACAGTATAAAAAGGAGGAGATCACGCTTTGATGGCCAAGACGTCGCTGCGCATCTAAAGCTCTGTAAAAAAAAAAAGTTGTGCATGAAGGTTTCTTCTGAGCCCGTTCCACACAGACATCATCCCATTACAAATACGCTCAACCCCAGTTGACTTTAGGGAGGAGTCTGAACAGAAATCTGTAGGCTTCAGATAAACAGAATAAATATGTTGGATTATGTCTGAGACCAAAGACAACTTCAGGGAACTCCCTGTTCGGGGGTCACGTTTTGATGTAAATTAGAATTCAGTCATGAAAGATTAAAGTCTGTTGAGATGTTCGTTATATTTGCCTGATGAAACGGCTCTTTTAGCTGTAAAGTTCTGGACTCAGACGTGAAAGAAGTGGTTGAAGATGTTGCTGTGGCAGACTCTCTCCAGAGTGTCTATGGGCACCAGCGTCCCAAAAAAACCCTGATTTGGCAAATAAAGAAATTGAAGATGGTGATCTCGTTGAGCTACTGTTGGGAGACAAGTTGGTGAAAGAAAAAAGACTCAAAATTGTGTAATAACTGTGAGAAATTAAATTTTTTTTTGTTGCAGACAGTCTTACTGAAATCAGTGTTTGCAACCAAGTGACCAGGAAGTCGTGTGTCGTGTGGCTTTTTTTTGGCACAGTTTCCAAAACCCATTCAAAACTCAAGTTTGTGCGCCTCTACACCTCATGCAAGGTAGCTGAGAACCCTGCAAAACGTTCTCCTGAAAACTTTTAGTCAACTTTTTGCAGCGCAGTCAGGCGGTGTACAGAGCCCGCACTGTTGTGTCTGCCGGATTATTAACAAAGTCACACGCTCACCATTATACGAGAGTTAGCCCACTGTTAAAAAATAAGCATTGTTCCTTACCATTTACCTGTTCAGATCTAACACCATAATAATGACATGTGAATGTTTGAGTAAACATACAAAACCATCCCGACACAGCTGTGGACTGAGTAGCTTTTGTTTAATCAGCCAGCTAAACAGTGCCCAAAAACCCAGAAACACTTCAAAATGAACAGATTGGGTCCAGACGTGGCTCCACCTATTTGATTACGTCATTAGAAAAAAAAAAGGGGGGGGGGGCTACCCTATTGGGGCCACTGTAGACAATATTTACTTATTTCTAGTGAAATCAAACATTCAGTTATGTATTGAATTTGTTCAGGCATGTATCTATTTATATAAAATCATCGAGTCAAGTCAATTGGTCACATTTAACAATCAGTACAGTTCATTTAATCATAAGACTATACCTTGTGTATGTAATTAAAATCAGTATATAACATAACCCCAATAAATTTCTTCACTACTACCTTATTTCAGCTTCAGAATGAATATGGAAGTATGTAAAATGCCGATATTTCTACTATCTAATGTCAATTTCCCAAACTCTTGCCAGCACATCCTTTTTCGATAACCGGATATTTCAAAATTAAAATCTGATTTAATTCTGTCCATACAAAATGAACTTTGGCGTGGGAAGGCATAATAATATTGCAAGAGAACGCAAAAGAAAACAAATCCCCCCCCCATGTCCCCTTGTGGGCTCCGTAGCTTCGTAGTTGTTATTTTTTACACTTCTTTTTGAAATAACTAAAAAGATGAAACAAAATATCCAAATTTCTTCACAAAAAGCCTAATCACAAATCTTTTATCTTTTATTATGTGACTTTACTATTTTATTCTTTATTCACAAAGAGGTTGTTCACAAAGGGACAAATGAGAGGAATTGCGTTACTTTTAGCTTGTGTTACCTTTTTATCACATCTATTTTCCTATTAGAAGATAAATATTCAATTTATGGCAATATTTATTGGAAAATATTCCATAGTATGAAAATTTAACCCTAAAAAGATCCCTGAAAAAGCCACCAGTGTGGCGGTAAAGTGAAATTTATTGATTTCCTTTGAGTTGCTTAAAAACCTCTGACAGAACTAGACTCAGAGAGAGAGTGGCCATCTGCCTCAGATGAGGATTAGCAGAAGAATAAATAAAGAAACAGCTTGACAGAGTAATGGTACACACAGTTATTCTCATCATTTCCAACATGTTTTTACCGAATCACAGACAGAAGATAAAGCAGATATTCGGTTAAAGGGACCACAGTTCACCCAAAGAAAAGTTTGCGTCGGTGTTTGCCGTGCTCTCTCCTTGACCGTGATACGACAGCGGGTCATCTTAATTTGCCAATTAGCTCACATAATCAGCATGTTATTGGCACAGCGGTTGTTCTCTTCCATCATCCACTCGCTCTGTTGTTTTGTTTTTGTTTTGTTTTTTTGTGGCGGCGTCCTGTAGTCGGATTGTATCCCGGAGGAATAGCTGGTATTTATTTCGGCAGCTTCCAGCCTGAGCTGTGCTGTGGGCTAAATGGAGAAACTGTCAAAGCTCCTCTCTAACCTGTCACATGAATACACCCCTCCCTCCCTCCTCTCCTCCATACCTCCTCTCAGCCACACTCCCTTTTTTTCGCCGTGGTTTTGTGTATGTGTGCGGATGTGTGAAAACCATGGGGTCCTGGAGGATAATGCACAGCACCTTACCAGTGTCTGGCTAATGTCAGGTTGCTTTTGTTAGAGTGCCTGCAGGCCAAATGAAGAGGCACAGGAGTGCTGGCGGGCTGGGGAGCAGCTCAGGATGCAGACAGGCTTGTCAGCGCTGACAGCGACAGCAGAGTCACAAAAGCAGGCGTTTAACGCGGAATGAAATGAAATACAAGACATCAAGCTGGAGAATGACTAATCTTCTGTTTGTTTTCCTATCTTAGCGGTAAAGTGACAGCTCAGTGTCGAGTTTTTAACCGGCTCACAAAAGCGTTTTGCAAATTCTCCTTTTTTAACACACGCAAAGACTCGGGGTCTACGACGAGCAGAAAAGATGCTGCGCCGTCTGCACGTTGCCAGGCTCTAATCTGAGACTTCTGTGCTCCGTAAATCAGCAGGCAGCAGCGGTGATGTAAGAACAAACAGGGCCGACCCTCGGCTGCAGCTGGCTGAAGGAGAGAGAGAGGAACGACAGAGAGGGATACAGAGAGGGATCGACGAGAACAGGACAGCAGCTGTCAGGCCTCCGTCGCACACCTGTCACACAGGAAGCGAGCGTCGGGTGCCACCGTTTCCTGGACACACCTCCTCAAACATTGCTCCTGGAAGAAGCGAAAGGGAGGACATCTGCTGTGGCAGGAAGAAAGAAGGGGGAAAAAAAAGCCGCTGAAAAGATCAACAGAGAAATTTGTGGAGAATGAAGGATATATTGCACCTAACGCCAGGAGAGAGAAAAGATAAAGTTCCTGCAGAGGAGCAGAGTTTATTCTCACAAGAAACTGAATCTAATGCATTCAGGTTATTCTCTGTGCATATGACTTACAAACATTACATAAAACAATGTTTTACCAGGTGCTGTTTGTCAGAAACCTTTGATAAAGATTCAAGATTCAAAGTGTTTATTGTCTTATTCAGATGAAAACATGTTTCCTTGAACAATGAAGTTCTTACTTTGTCGACCAGGACAACAACACAAAACACAATAAGCACTTAAAGGACACTAACAAAGTAATAAGGGATAAAGGATAAAAAAGACCACATTTGAAACAAAAAAAAGAGATCAAACTAGAGATAATAACAGAAGGGAACAGTTATCAGTGTTTAAAGTGTAAATGTGCAACAGGTAACAGTCTGAAATGTGCACATAAAGACAGTTGCAGTTGGCTTTCCTCAAAACATTCACTGATTTTCATTTTTAACATTTAAATTTAGAACGAGCCTCTCAGACAGGCTGTCTTTAAAAATTCAACTTGTTTTCTTTGGCTTTTTACACCGTGTAGGTTTGTTTATTTTACCAGATTTGATTTTTTTTGTAGAAATTTGCTAAAGTATTATTGTAGATTTCAATTAGTATTTAGGTATTTTAACAGTTTTTTTTTTTATATTTCCTGCTTTTATTTTTGTCTTTGTTTGTTTTTTTGGTTGAATTTGTTTTGCATGAGTCATATTTGAATGTTGATTCTGTATTCTTTGGTCTGCTGTGGTGAATAAAGTGCTTTGCAAATAGTTGGATAGGATTGGATTTAAACAAAAAAATGTTTTTTTTATACCTAAACCATTTGTGAAGCTTTTGAAACTGTCTCAACTAAAAAAAATTATAATTAAGTGCACATGATAGGTGGTAAACTCACTTTTACAAGAAACCAACATTATAATCTGTTCCTGTTTGAGAGACATCAGTAAATAATAAAAAAAGATATATATGTCAGTGTAGACTAAAGTTGTGCTTAGAGGATGATCAGGAGGTCTGTGACATTTCTTAGTGGGTGAAACCATTTTCAAACTCAAGAGGGTGTGTTTGAACTCCAAACTGGTGAGTTTTAAAGTTCTGCGCAGATGTTTTTGATTTTCATTGTGCAAAATGTCCAAAATGAAACAAACTTAGTTTACAAATAGGTGGCAAGATTGATGGATTTAATTTTTTTGGGGGGGAAAGTGGCAGCTGCCACTCTAACCCACCCCACAGATCCTCCTCCTGCAGCTGGGAGGATGTTTGTGTTACAGCAGAGCTCTGTGACAGGCGGGTCACTCTGCGGAGACCCAGTTCTCCCACAAATACAATAAGCCTGCATGCCCTGAACCCAACAGTGGGACATTCCCACGCTTTGCTCCCTTCCCTCCTCTGTGACCAATCTGAACTAATCCAGATGTGGCGTAGACGCTCACAAATGCAGCTTTTTTTTCTAAATAACTTTCCCCCCCCAACATCTCTCCTACAACCCTCAGCCTGCAGGCCTCACCGGCGAGCAGACGAGGTGAAATCACTCTCAGAGCTTTCGTCTACCTTCTCCTCCCAGCCTCCAGAGCTGCTCTGTTGTGGCTGCTTTGTTTGTCAGAGCTCGTCAGGCTGGGTCCTCAGGAGGCTCCCCTTACCCTATTCCCAGGCTGCCCTTCATGCTGCCTGTATGCAATTAACAGAGTAATTAAAAGCCTGATGAGCTAATAGGCGTTGGTTGAGGCTGCAGGTGTTCGGATCGAGGAGCTCGTTTACGGGAAGGCGGCTCACAGTTTTCAAACAACAGATTTTTTTTGTTTTGCTTATTGTGAAGAATTTCACTGCAATATTTTATTTGGCATCAAGCGAGATTTATTTTAGCATTGCGGGAAATTTTCTGTTACAAGTTTGTGTGATTATTCTACACATAAATGGGAAAAAGTTGGATAATTAAAACATTTAAGTTAGTATTGCATTAAACTAGAACACATCACTGTAACTATATAACTGTGCATCAATAGGTCAATCTAATTTAATCTAATTATTATGGCAGAGGCTGGAAGTTTCTGGAAACAGTTGAATTTTTTTAACTTTCTAAATGGAAAAAAAATGGCTCAAACAAGCAAATGATTTCAAAATAAAGATGCTTTTTCTGTTGGTTTATCTACAACATCAAGCCTTGAACTTGAACTTAAATCAGTGTTTTGTTTTTTGAGCTCTTGACTGAGAGCTTACAGGTTAAATACTTGAGCCCTGTGATTTATAGCATGGATTTATAAAAGAAAACAGTAAATATTATGCTTTTATTTGATATTGATATTTTCTGCACATGATGTGGTATTTTTTTTGTAACTCTTGGGTTATAAAACACACAGTTTAACAACACCTGTAGTTTAAATGAGACATTTGAAAAGTGGGATAATAAGTAGTAAACATGTAGAAGTCTTGATGCACCTAAAGAATCCTACTGGTTCTGATTCCTAAATGACCCAAATGTTTTCCCATCACAACACAGCCCAGAACCAGCTGCCTCCACATCTCTTTTCAAACTGTGGAGATTTCTCTTTGATTTCTGTTTGATTTCTGTCAGCTCATCAGAGAATAGAGAAGAAACTCAGATTAAATGTTAGTTTCTGACAGCCTGAGGCTGAGCTCTCAGCTGGCTAAATTAGACTCACAGCTGACAGGATTTTATAAAAAGAACATGTAAATTGGTGAAAAAGGAAGAGATTTTTATTTATTTTTTTGTCTGGACCAGAAGCTTCATAAATTCTTCTTCTTCTTTTTTTGTTTATGTCTAATCCCAGATGTGCACACACATAGAAACCTCCTTTTGTGTGTTTCTTTCTTGTCTCCTACTTCCTCCCCCCATGCCTCTGCTCTCTCTGTCTGTCTTTACCCCCCCTCCCCCCCCTCCCCCCCCTCTCTGTGGCAGCTGTGCTGGTGATGGCTGTGCGCCCATGGTGCAAGCTGGCTGTGGGGTCCCAGGTGGCCCTCATGACAGTTATTGATGTTCAGGTGTTCAGCTCCTCTCACACGGGGACCCTGGAGCCACACACACACACACACACACACGTGTGCACAAACGCACACACGGAAACTAAACAGAAACAACACATGAAGATGCATTATAACGTGGCACATATTCAGAATACATGCGTGTTGTCGTACCACGGCTCTGTTCTGCATATAAACTGCGTTTTTAGTGTTTTAGCGCTGGGGGAAGTGTAAACAACACACTAACAAGTCCAACAGAGAATTGCAGCGTACAGCTGCAAAGCTGCCTGCAGAGAATTACAGTTTTTCTCTGTGACATAAAAAAACAACAAGCTTTGTGAACGTGCGTGTGCAGTCCAGCTCGCGTGTTACCTCTGCTGCAAAGCTTTTGGACTAGTTTTTATTTATTTTTTTGTTGTTGTTTGTGCGGTGGAACAGCCAGTGTCGGTACCAGTGCCCTGCGCAGCACTAACAAACTCCAGATGTGTCTGGCGAGCTGAGGAGTTGTTCTTGGCACGGCCCGCCTCGGCCAAATGTCACAAATACTTTCCTTTATTTAGGAATGACTCCGGCTTCAGCGGCTGGAGAGAAAGAGTGAGGCGAAGATGGATGAATAATAGTGTGTGTGTGTGTGTGTGTGTGTGTGTGTAAGGGGGTGAAAAAAAAGCAGAAAAAATGATTAGTATAGAAGAGGGGAGAGAGAGAGAGAGATGAGGAGAAGGGGGAGCACACTGAGAGAAGAGGAGGATAGAAGATGGAGAGGGATGGGAGGGAGGCAGAAACGACTCCGGTCTAGCATCTGGATTTTATTAGCAGCCGTTGGGAAAATCTGAAAAGGAAGTTTTTTTTTTTCTCTCTGTGAGCACGTCGGCAGCAGTGATATGCTGCACATAACCACTTCACTGCCGACAAGAGGAGCCGGGCCCTCCCAAAGGAGAACAGATGGTCGCTAGAACTTCAATACAATTACATCAACAGCTCTCACAGATATACGCTCAGTGTGACAAAATCCCTGCAGCTCAGAGAGAGACAGAAACACAACTTGGCTAACCTCGGCACCTCTGACTTTGGATTGATGGTCTTTGATTCGTCATCACTCCCTGCTTGTCCTGCAGTTATTCCTGCTTTCCTTGTAACCATTAAAAACAACATGGATGCTTTGGGTTGAAGAAAACTTTGGTGATGATCGCTCGATTGCTGTAATCTGATCAAAGACTTTTGTTAGTAGAGAGAACCAGTGACCCACACCCCCAGTCCTTCCATTTCCTGCTTTGTCTTTTATTTGTTTTTTATTCGACATGTTTTGAGCCTGTGCTGCGTTTGGATCTCAGAGTAATCGACGTAATTCTTCAATAATAATTTTATTTTATTTTATTTTATTGTAGTTTTGTGGCAGACGTACAGGATTTGCGCAAACTTTGGATGCATATAATGATGATGATGCCTTTATTGTCATTGTATGGAGCACAATGAAATTACATTTAAGAACACCCAGTCAAGAAGACACACACATGACAAAACAAGGGGGAACATGTGAACAGGTCATGTGACAACCAGCAGGGGTCACGCTACCTTTTAAAAAGAAAAACAAAATATCACACAAGGATAGGTGAGGAAAACAAAAAAACATCATATCAACAAAATGTGACACATTATGGTGTTTATAGAAAAATATATGTGTTTGTTTGAGTAAAGAAAATCAAAGTTTTAGGAAGGAGGAGAGGTTGGCAATTTTTAAAGAGAATAATTACTTTTAAGGTTCAGACTTGATATTAGAGGCCTAAATCCAAAACAGTTGAGGCTTTGTGAAAAATATAAATCAAACAAAATGCACAAACACAAACACTGGGCCATCTACTAAAGCTCTATCGTGCAAAAAGAAGCCATATTTGAACACTTCCTATGAAATGCCACCGTTCTCTCTGGACTGAACCAAACTGCTCTGTGGTCAAACAAATTCAAAGGACAAACCTCACGTTCTTCAATACATGTCAACCCCTTTGGACATTTACCTGTATAAAGAGCCTCAGAAACCTGTAAGTTTTGCAAAAAATCTGTACAACTCCTGGGGGGGGGGGGGGTTCTGTCGGCTGCGGACCTGACAGCGCCTGCTGCAAAGCAGGAGGATAGGTGGGCGGAAAAAGTCCTGAACTTATTTCTAGCGGCAGAACAGGTTGGAGGATGGTTATTTGGTGTTATTTTTTTTAAATCATCCCACAGGCTTTGACATGTTAGATAAATTAGAAAATGAGGTTTTGAAAAAATCTGTAAGAGTTGAAAAAATCCGTAAGATTGCTCTACACGTCTGTATACCTGCAAAATGATGTAAAATCCTTATACAGTAACTCAAGGGCAGCCTGTACAACTTGACATGTATGCCTTCATATTAACAAGCAATTCCAAAGCCAGCCTCTCTGATGGTATGGGGGTGCATTAGAGCCTCTGGCACAGCATCTCATAAACTACAGGTTTTAGAGCAACATATGCTCCCATCCAGCAAAAAAAAACCTAACAAACAAGCACCAGAGCCGTTGTCCAGCTAAAACTCTTCATCAGACAAGAATGAGGCACATTTCCCTTCAAAAACCTCCAGCGTTTTGGTCTCTTCTCCTCCCCGACATTTACAGAGTGCTGTTTACAGAAGAAGGGTTTATGAGATTTTCAAATCACCGAACTCTGTCTGTATTTATGTTTTACACAAAAACCTCCCGACATTTTTAGAACTGGGGTGGAGGGGAGGGGAACGCGTCACGGCCGTGCACCGGGGCCGCCTCCCACCCTGTCATTAATGAGGACTTCACAGCCTCTGAACTCACTAAATCAGCTCAAGATGAAGTGGAGCCTGCGATCCTCCTGCAGAAGCAGCCGCTGCGCTGACGTGTTCAAATATGTACACACACACATTCCCGTCTTACCTGTGAGAGAATACACACTGTCAACAAGGCAGGGCTTAAAATACAGAGCGAGCTCTGAGGTAGACAGATGGGAAACATGCTTGTTTGGCTTTTGATTGCTTCAAGATGACATTCTGGTTTTGTGCCAATGATGTGTTTTGTTTAGCTAGTTGCATGTAAAAGTGGGCGGCACCAAGTCCCTATCTTATGTCCGAGGCTCGAGGTTACAACCCTGAATGTTTTGATATAAATGGCTGATGGTGGTGGAGGATGGGGGGGCTGAGGGCTCAGGCTCTGTTTGTGTGGACTCCACAGCGGTCTGATAGGGAACAGATGTGGAAAGGCAGGCGGCTGGGCAGCCAGCCAGAGCAGCTGGGAGAAATTAAAAACAACAGCATTCCTGGAGACTGGGGGAATTACAGTGGAAGGGGGAGGAGGGGAGGGAGCAGGAGACAGAGGGAGAGTTTTAGGTCTATGTGGTCACTGTCGAGTCTCTGCGGAGTACGAGAGAGTGAATAGGTTTGGGGGGGGGCAGATATTTAAGGGGACCTTTCTGCAGCGGTTAGCCAGAGCTAACAAGCTGCAGCTGCGTGTTAATGTGAAAAAGCATGAATACGTGCACACGTATGCAATAAATACACGTCTGTGTTTGACTGTGTAAATTGCACGAACCTCTGGATGCACTTAAATGAACTTCTTGTAAAACAATCAATGAGTGTACTTTTTGCAAATGTTTAAATTTTGGAGATGTCTATTTAAGTTGGAAACACATAAATGATTATTTGTGACCCATCATATCGAAATGAGAATTAGGTCAAAATGATCTATTACATTTTCAGATTCCTGGGTTTAAAAGCTACATTTTGATATCATTCTGATATCATAAGCTTATCCATAGATATGACTTAATTTTTCTTGTTGGTTACATTTTTATTTATTTATTTTACCGTTATTTAACCAGGCAAGTCCCATTGAGATCTCAGATCTCATTTTCAAGGGAGGCCTGGGCCTGAAGGCAACCTATTGTACATTAATACATTACTGTTTGGTCTAAATCCTAATTTTATGTAAATTTATTGAGTATTTTTTAATGTTAATATAAAGAAGAAACCTCAAATAGTATCTGGATTTTAAGACTTCCCAGTTGGAAAGAAACAAAAACATTGCTAGCACTGGTATCAGAAAAAAGAAAAAAAATTAAGGCGTTTTTCCTCGAAATAAGTTTTGTTTGTTGCTACTGCTCAAACAGTGCTTCAAAAAAGATTTTAGGATTATATTTCAGACAGTTCATTCAATTAATTCATTGATAAAGCATTAATTCATTATTTTTTAACAAAATGCAATTTTTGCACACATTTAAATCAAAACCCTATATCTGCCTATTTCCCTACATTCCACTTTTGGACTTAATCCTCGTTTCGATGTGATAGGTCACATTTGTGGTCAATTTAATGGCTTTTGAGCTCATATTTGTTGTAGGTGAGGATCATAGTGCCATTGTGAACTGATGTGCATTTCTTCACCGGTTGTAGGCTTTTGATAATCCTAATTATTATTTTATCATTATTAGTGCACGCATCATAAACTCTTTAATGAGACGGAACAAAATGTAAAAGTTAGAAACACTAAAGCCTGCATGTGTGCACCTGTACGTCTGCAGTTTGGTGCCTCTCGCAGAGGACTGTTTTTCATCTCGTTTCATCATGGCACAAGGGGAGAGTGGAAGACAGAGAACATTTTTAGAACGCAGACTGCAGACTGTTTCTTTGGTGAGCAATCTTTTAGCCCCGATTACGTCAAACCTGCAGACATACAGCTGTTTGGAGGGTCTGAGAAACGGAGACAAACAGGCGCAAGCAGCAGCAGCAGCAGCAGCATCAGGGTAGATAATGATTGGACCATGCTGTTTTATTTTCAGCACAATATTCAGTAGTATTTAGGACAGACAGCGGTAAAACTGAGTGAGTCTATTTTCAGCTTCAAAGTGGCTCCTTTCAGACATTCAGAATAAAACAAATGGCAGCTCGTAGACAGGAGCATGATCCAGAGATGAACCTTGAAAACATAGCTCTCATTTACCAGGTGTCTGGCTTTTTAAACTTCTCTCGCTGTAAATGTTTCGTCCGTCGGCACAAAGCACAGTGGGAGCACAGATGGTCACAGATGGGGTTTCAGACAGAGCAGAATTCCTAATGTATTAAAAGTCAAATCCAGAGCGTGGTGTGTATGTGTATGTCCTGAAGCTGGTCAGATTAAACAGCTGTCTATAATCCCACAGTGGGAGCAGACGGACTGGATGGTCCCCTTATCCTCCTTGTCTTTGCCTCCCTCTCCTCCCCTCATCGCACTCATGTTCCACTCTTTCACTGTAAAAAAGGATTTGGGACAATATTAAATGTTACCCATAAAAAAATTGTGTTTTTTGACCGTTTCCCTCTGCATGAGTCGACACAGAGAACTCGCACGAGGAAGTTGTCAGCTGTTTTGCAACAGAAACTGTAATCTTAAACCCTCATAACAATTGTTTAAATGTGACTTTTTGGACATTACAAATGTAAAATTGGTTGTAAGGTAACTAATTTATTTACTTAAGTGTAATTAAGTTGGAAATTTAGGGTGATTTTTTTTAATTAGAGCCACTTAAAACTTGAGTTTCAAGGAACAATCTATAATCTGGGTTATCAGATGATTATTTTATGGATTGGTCCAAATATACAGAATTCATTACCGCTTGAGATGCGCACAATCAACTTATTTTTGTTCAAAGCTAAGCTGACACATTTGTTTAGAACTGCTTTTAGTACACTGTTATTGTTATTTTCTACCAATGTTGTTGGTTTTTATCTATTTTTTTTATTATTGAACTAATGGAAATCACTTAGACTGATGTTGATTGATTGATTGATTGATTGATTGATAACATTAAAAGCTATCAGAATAAGCTAACTAGCACTAACTAGACTTATTTTATAAAACTAAAAAAGCTGTTTAGTGCAAATTAAAGCCAACAAGTTTCAACAGAACTGTCAAACATGGTTTGGACTTCATTCTCCTCTGGTTCCAGGTCAGACTATGTAGACGTAAACCCCTCTATCAAACTGGAATGGACTGGTCTGGAAGCGGGAGGGGGGCAGGGTGTGAAGTGCCTCCTTTAGATTTAAAGAGACAGCCTCAAGACGAGTTGATCTGAGACACATCTCAGAAAAAAAGATGAAAGAGGGGATTGTGGAGTTACAGTAAGGAGGAATTCACACCAAAGCATTGCAGTTCCTCTTTATATAGACCCCAACCAAAGGATTTAAATGTGGAAAAAGAAGGATTTAAAAACATCATATGTCTACTTTAAACATCTTCTCATCTCTAACCACTGAGTCAGACTTTTTGGCCCAATATTTGGTCTAACCAGCCCAACTTAGCAACTGAGTTATGAAAATAACCCATCAGCAGGTTGCAGAGGCAACAAGTCCAGGACAGAAACTCAGATGTATATAATAGGCCCCAAATAAAATTAAACCAACTATACTGGTGAAATTTGAACAGTTTGTTTTTATCCTGTGTTTGTTTAAGCTTGGTTGAATGTTAGAATGTATCATCCTGCAGACACATTGTGTGTAGACTGTATTTGTGCATCCATGTAAACACGAGGTGCAAATGTCTTCAAACTTTAAACCCAGTCCTTCAATTCAGACGAATAGAGAGCTTGTTTGTGAGTTTTAACGCCCTATAGATGAAAGCAGGTTGCGTCTATTTATACCAGCCGCCCTCGTCTGCCTCTGTTCTGTGTGTTTATGTTCAGAGCGTCTGGCATGGGGGCAAACAGCAGAGTGCCCCTCGTGTTCTTGAGGATCACTGTGTCAATGGCCCTCGTGCAGCATATTCCGGCGCGGCGCTCTTTAAATACAGACACCAGCTGTTGAACGCTTCGACGTCAGCACTCAGAAAACAGGTTCACACAAGTGCCGAGAGGCCAACCAACGCAGGAGTTTTTTGTGGATGAGCACATGAAATGATAATATTTTAACACAATGAGTAGAATACCATTACACTGCAGCTGCACGCAGGATTTAAAGCCAGGTAAACACACATAAAGGTCAAGGCTTTAGATCGGGACTATTCAACTAAACTGCTCCAGGGGCCACAGTTACTGCAGGCCAACGGCACGGGGACCGAATATCCAGCAAGTCATTATGTAAATAAGACAAGCATGGCAATGATCTGTTACCTTTGAAATAGTTTATTTTGCTTCATTTAATCTTTAATATAACATACAGAACCCTATGTAATAAATGTAGTGATAAAACAATATCAAAAATAAAAATAACCCATTATGCCTTGTATTTAACACAAATATTATTTTGACATCTCTGACTTGCCAAATTTGTCTTGGATCTTCATGGAAATGTTTTTTACCAGCTTCTAGCCAGGATACTGACATTTCTGTAGTTACCACATGTCTATGTCTAACTAAAATAACATAATTAGTAAAGTAGAAAACCGGGGGTTTGGGTTTAAGAGATGAATGAACCAATTGACGGGCCGAAATTTGGTCAATTGATGTGGCCCATGGGCCACCAGTTGAATAGCTCTGCTTTAGATCCTTTGATGTGTGAGCTTCTGTTATTTTACATAGCTTAAGGTATAATAGATTATCTCTTTAAGTCAGCAAGTAAAATGATTTATTGAACTGGTTTTATGTCTGTTGCAAATTTGGCAATTAAAGCTAAATAAAATGTGTGTTAATGTTCAATTTTTCATTTAGGTGGTATTTTACTAGTAATATTAAATGCCTCAATGAATATACTCATAATTTTCTTTTAAAATATCTAATAAAAATGCTCTTCCTCTGTGGTTCCCAGTAATTATGCAGTAAAAGTCAACGAGAAAACTATCTTTAATGTAACATTTGTTTCATTGTTTGTTACTGGATAGTGGATGTTTGTTGCACTCGTCTGTGGAAACGATCTTCTCAAAGGCTGAAAAAGTCATCAGGCTCCACTCAGGTTTGCATTGCAGACGGATCTTATTCCAGCAGCTGCTCTGACCAGGACGACAGGGATCCATAGATGGATAGATAGATAAGGAAGTTGGTGTACAGCGTTTATTATTTTTTAAATACAACAAGTCGTGACCACCACATGATCTTAGACCACACACACACACGCCGGGCGGCTGTAACACGTCCACCTTTTGTCGTGTTTTTCTTCAATCCCTCGCTGCTCCATCCTTCGTGCGCGGAGCGTGGCCTTGCCTTGTTTGGTCCTGGTGGCAGGGAAGCCTCTGGTAGCGGGGACGGAGCGCTGCTGAAAGCCGGTCCGCAGTGATGGACAGCAGCAGATCCAGCTGCACTTGTCACTGGCTGTCAAACCGGCTGTCTGGGTCCTGGAAACAAGAAGGGACAGGCGGGGAGGTGTGTGTGTGTGTGTGTGTTCAGGGGTTAAAGGTTACAGTGGGAAAGGGTTGGGGCACTGATTGGGATGTCATTGCTGCATGGATTGTGTATGTGTGAAGGAGAGAGCAAGAGAACGGGGAGGGGGGGGTGGGCGAGCAACAGCTGAGAGGGAGCAGGTGTTACTGTACGTCTCCCAGGCCTCATGAATCTCCAACACGACACACAATACAAGTCCGGATTCATTTTCACTCCCTGCATTGATTTGTTTCACTTCTGTACATGAGCCTTTCGGTTTAAAGGAACAATCGATTGGTTGCAGGTGAAAATGTCAGCGCTCTCCTCTTTAACCAGCTGTTTCCCCTTTGAGAGATTTTTTTATTTTATTTTTTTTAGTTTGAGCTCTATCTTTATAACCGCTTTTGTTTTTCCTGTTCTTTTTTGTTTTCTTCTGTTTTGCAGGTAGCAGAGTGCAGAAGGTTGGAACAATGCCAGATTCACCTGCGGATGTAAAAACCCAGCCCAGGTCCACCCCACCTACCATGCCTCCTCCACCCCCGGCTGTCAGCCAAGCAACAAGTCGCAACGCCTCTTTCACCCCAACCACTAGTAAATCAAGTAAGACTACTTTTTATTTTAAAAAAATCACTTTAATTTTGTTTTAAAGATTAAAGAGAACTAAATGCAAATTATAATATCAAAAATTTTTAAATGATCTATAAACATGTGACACATTACATTGAAATGAGGATTAAGTCCAAAAGTGGGATGTGGAGAAATAGGCAGATATAGGGTTTTGATTTAAACGTTTGCAAAAATTGCATTTTGTCAAAATTTAATGAATTAATGCCTTATCAATGTATCAGTTGAACGAACAGTCTAAAAAATATAATCCTAAAAAACATTTTTGAAGCTTTTTTTTAGCAGCAGCAACAAAAAACCTGATTTTGAGGAAAAACGCCTTAAAATTTTGAATTTTTCCCTGTGAGCTAGAAATGTTTTTGTTTCTTTCCAACAGGGAAATCTTAATATACAAATACTATTTGAGGTTTCCTTTTTATATTACCATCAAAAAATACTCATTAAATTTATATAAAATTAGGATTCAGACCAAACAGTAATGTAATAATTTTACCAACAAGACAAATTAGGTCATAACGCTGGATAAGCTTATGATATTAGAATGACTAGGTATCAAAATGTAGCTTTTAAAGCAGAATTCTGAAAATGTGATTAGGTCATTTTGACCAAATTTGACTTAATGCTCATTTTGATATGATAGGTGACATATATTAAATGTTTTTTTGTTTGTTTTGTTATTTTTCTCCAATAGTTCTTCAATTCTGAGATGTGGGTCAATGTCAGTATAAACACGTACTAAACCATAAAATATATATTTATCGACCATAATTTGGTCACTTTGGCTGTTTCTGTATGTAAACAAATGCATGTGGTAGTGTGCAGTTCAATTTTGAATTTAATATCACATTCCCTGTTAATATGAGAAAAATATGGCGAGGATTTTGTTTCTTACTTTATGATTTTTTTTCACGACATTCCAATAAGTAAACTGTGCAACTTAGGTTTATTTACAACAAGCATCTTGAAAAGTTACAAACCCCGTTTGTCACAAATGATCTGTCTGATCCTGCAGAGCTGTGGGATATACGTTTTCATGTCTGCAGGCAGTTAAACAGGCAGGTGCAAGAACAACAGTGAGCTCTGTCATTAACCCACGTGTCCTTCCACACAAAACACAGAACGGAACAAAAATGCTTTGCAACCTGGGACCTGCAACACAGCCGATATTACAGAGCTGGTATCTATATCTAAGCATTAATTTAATAGCGGCCATCTGGATCATAACTGAAACATTATATCTAAGTGAAACCACCAGTAAGTGGGAGTTATGATACCTTTTGTGGGCTTCGATCTAAATGTTATTATGCAAGCTGTGCTTCTTTATTAGCATTGGCAGGATTTTATTTCACTCTCACTTTGCATTCTGAACAATAGCCAAATGTTTCTCAACTATCTGCAATTTGCCATTTACTCTAATAAATAATGAATATCTCTTGTGGTCAGATTTGAATGAAACTCTGAAATAGATCATTAACGTTTAGAGTCACTGCAATGTAAAACAGCTACCACAGCTAATCGATAGCAGCCAAAACGACTCAGTCAGTTTTACAGGAACTGAGTTGAATTTCATTTGGTAGTAGCTGATAGTTGTCCTCATAATGTGCTTTGAGTGCTATCCCATCTCACCTGATCTCACATCTAGAAGATTTAAACCATTCGGTTCAGTTCGATACTTTAGTCTCACGGTTTGATATTTTCTCGATACAAAAGAGAGAAATGTCCATGCCCTTCTTGATTTGTAATTTATTGAAATTAAATCTGATTTGTTTAACCTCAGAAGTACAGGTTTTAAATTAAATGTTGCCAAAACAGCAAGTTTCTCAGTGGATCTGCACTCGACTGTGCAGCCTAGGTGGAGTAGTCGAACACAGATTTACTGATCCTTCGACAGAGCATCTTCAGAAGACAAGTTGATAAAATAAATTTAAAAATCTGTATTGTTCCATACATAGTGTGTATTAAAGCTAAAGCTCTGTATTGACTGACTTGATACAGATACATGTATTGCTGCACCCCTAATAAGGTTTTATCTAAGTAACTTTTAGAGTAAAGTTCTGATATAAGGCAATGACTGCTTTGCATTCTTTTTCTTATTTAATTTTTTTTTTTTTGTGGGAAAAAATGTGTTTTTGTTGTTGCGTTTTAAACATCAACACCACAGACAATGGGTGTATTATTACCTCAGGATCCATCCACAGTAAAATCTGCTCCCTGCATGAAGGCAGAAGAATCCCACATGTGTTCCTTCATTGATCTGGTGAACAAGTGCTCAGCTGGGTGTCAGGTGTGTGTTTCTGATGGCATTTAGTTGTAAGTGGTGTCCTTTCTGGGTGGGACAAGTCTTGAGCGAGCGGCGGTGCGTGCGTGTTGTTTATCAGCGGGACAGGCCGATGGGCGGTTGGTACAGGGGACATCAGGCGGGACGGCGTTGAAGTGTTCAGGCATCTTTTCTTCCCTATATAGCAATGACAGGCCGTGTTGTTTCACCTGTCGCGGCTGGCGGTCAGCAGCGCCGCTCTCTCCTTGCAAGCTCGCCCCCTAAAACCAGAACACAAGTGCTGGGATCACATGGGTTAGTCCATATGTGTTCAGGCCTTCGACCCGTGGATTAAAGCAACAAGCATGCCTGAGAAGAACCACAGGAACTACATCAGTGGACAAGTAGACTGTGGAGTTGGCAAGATCCTGTTTCCAGCGGGCCTCATTGACTTATAGCTAAATCAATCGAGGGATTCTGCATAGCCTTGTTTTACAGCTCTGTCACTTCTCAACAACAGAATTAGTTTTCATTAGAAGATTTTGAAAAGGTCCAAGTGCCTCTCCTGGCTTTCTGTCCATATCTTTACTTTACGTTTTGTTGACAGAAGCTGAAAAGATGTTTTAAAAAAGGTCTTATCAACTGTCGGCCCACAGGTCACATTCCAAAGTCAAAAGTTCATTCAAACAAAGGTGACCAAAGTCCATATATTCAAAGTATATTTATTGAAGCCTTTAATACTACTGGTAAAATACTACCACCAAAATGAAAACTTGGACATTAACACACATTTTATTTAGTTTTAAATGCCAAATTTGCAACAGATATAAAACAAGTTCATTAAATCATTTTATTTGCTGACTTAAAGAGATAATCTATTATAATCTATGTATAATAACAGAAGCTCACACATCAAAGAATCTAAAGCAGGGCTATTCAACTGGCGGTCCGCGGGCCACATCCGGCCCGCAGGTGACCAAAGTTTGACCCGCCAATTTGATCATCTCTTAAGCCCAAATTCCCGGTTTTCTACTTTAATAAATAAGTTATTTTAGTTTGACATAGACATGTGTGGTATCATCATCTATTCATATATCATTTAATGATATCTGATGGGACCTTTGCATCAGTCATACTGCTTTTAGCGTCAGAGTCTATCACTGTTGTTATTTCTATTTACACTGTTATTATGTCTTTTTTAATGTATAGATGCTAAAGAATGCTCATTGTTCTCTGTGTTCATCTGGTTCTCCAGAGTTTTTATACTTTTTTCTTCCTTGTGTGCTTGAATATTTCTTCCTTTATATTTCAACTCTAATGCTTACTTGAACGGCTGCAGCTGCTGCAATTTCCCCCCGGGGATCATTAAAGTATTCTGATTCTGATTCTGATATCTACAGAAACATCAGAATCTTGTCTAGAAGTTGGTAAAAAAAAACATTTCTATGAACACCCAAGACAATTAAAGATAAACACGGTTGAAGATAAAACTATAAAAGTGAAAATAAAATTGGTTTAAAAATTTGGCAAGTCAGAGATGTCAAAATAATATTTGTGTTATTTTTATCTTTGATTTTGGTTAATTTCATTACTTTTATTAAATAGGGTTCTGTATGCTGTATTCATGATTAAATGCAGCAAAATAAACTATATCAAAGGTAACAGATCTTTGTAATACTTGTTTTCTTTACATAATGACTTTAATTGCTGGATGTTTGGCCCCTGTGCTGTTGGCCTGCAGTAACTGTGGCCCCTGGAGAAATGTAGTTAAAAAACTCTGTTTTAAAAGGACCAAACTGAGGCTTCAGCTGCATCGAATACTGTCAACATTTGTTGTTATTGCAAGATGATTAAATCACCAGTAAAGATACTTTAGCATGTGACATTCAGTCATCGTTCTTTAATCCAGCTCCTACACAAATGCACACATATACATGTCTTCATGGTGATTGACAAGACAGATTGAGGAACAGCTTCATGGGGGAGGTCAAGCTTGTGTGAGCGTGCACGCTCCCGGGTATTTATGAGTTTGTTTGTGCCTGCATTAAGAGGAAAATGTGAGTTATTATGTATGTGTGTGAATGCTGCGACTATTCTGAACCTTAAAGCTGCAAATCTACTTTCAGCTGGTGGACATGTGCAGGACCGGATTTAGCAACACACCTGCTACTGGAATAAAAGTAACACGGCCCACTGGGCTATTTTTGGCGTCTGTTTAACAAGTTCCCTCTTATAGTTGCGTCCTGCTGAGTGAGTGAAGAGTGGGGTGGATCAGGCTAATACAGGAGGAGATGGAAGGGCCTGAGGGGGGTCAAATGGTAGCACTTGTGAGACAGCTGAAGTGACCGCAAAGATACTCCCAGCAGCGCCCAGAAAAGCAGCAAAACGTTGCATCACTGCTGCCTTTTTTAAGCATTAAATATCATCCAAACTTGGTGTCAAATTGTAAGTCATGTGTGCTTTTTGTTATATTTACTTTGACCAAACAGTGGATATAATGACCTCGTCACGTTTTCCCAGATCTGCCAGGTTGCCCCTCTAAAAGCTTCAGAGCCAATTCACGCTGTGTCATCTTCCTGTCTGTCTGTCTGCAGTGCTGAACGGGAGCAGTCATTCTCCCACGTCGCTAAACGGTGCTCCATCCACTCCCAATGGCTTCAGCAACGGGCCAGCGATGTCCTCGACGGCCTCGTTGTCCAACCAACAGCTCCCTCCCGCCTGCGGAGCCCGGCAGCTCTGCAAACTGAAGCGCTTCCTGACGACGCTGCAGCAGTTCGGAAACGACATATCGCCCGAGATCGGAGAGAGAGTGCGCAGCCTGGTGTTGGGCCTGGTGGTAAGCTGCGATTGTCATCCATGTCGGATTTTTCCTGAAACAAACAAAAAAAAAACAGCCAAGAGTGAGAAGTTCAGTGGCCTTTTTCTGTTTCTGATTAGAAGAAGAGCTATAATGTGCAATGATTAGCAGCTTTATACACAAAGCATCATTTAGAACGCTGTAGTCTCCATTGGAACGTGTCTTAAATGTTATTTCATCTGTTTTTGGACAGAACTCCACTCTCACCATTGAAGAGTTCCACTCCAAACTTCACGAGGCCACAAACTTCCCCCTGAGACCTTTTGTCATTCCTTTCCTAAAGGTAAATGTTTGTTCTGGCGATTTTACCCAAAATGATTTGTCTTCTGATGTTAAGTTTTAAAGAGATGTGGGGGCGTGTAGAGTAATTATGAGCAGGCAGTGTCTTACCTTCAGTAGACAGCGGCCTGTCAGAGCAGTATGACGAAAAGAGCAGAGATTTTTCGTCTAAACCTCAAAAATATCTCAGCAATTTAATCATTTGCTACATGAAATATTTTTCTATGACATCACTAGAGTGAGCCGATATTGGCAAATAATTTAATCATGATTAATTGTGACGTTTAGCCGATAACGATTATTATGACGATTAATCTCCTGGAGTCTCTTGACTCTGGCACGCCCTAGTCACATGACCTATTTGAGTCACTCTCTCCTATTGATCTCCTGTTTAATGTGCTCTCTCTAAGAATCTGTTCCTGTTTGTATCAGAAGTACAGACTTAAAGCTGTACACCAGTTTTTAAATTGGGTTGATAGCACGCTATGATTTCACAGGTGGCTCAGGGTGCAAGCAGGACATACTTTTGAACATGTTTAAAGTTTAAGCAACAAGGTTGTGAGCCTCAGCTCAACCATTCAGGAGACTCCCTCATGAATGCTGTTTGCTAACAAGTTGCTAGCAGTTGCAGAGAAATATTACCTTTAAATAGTACCTGCAATTCTTTTTATATGCTTCAAATCTACATGGGAATTGAAATTCTTGTTCTGACTTATTTATTAGCCTTCACTCGTAACCATCATAGTAAACGCAGACAGTAGCAGGCCAAGAACATAAATATGTCTTTAAAAAGAGTTAAGTGTGAAAGTGTGTGTGAAAGTGTCGGACCTCCTGGCGCGCGATGATCCTTCACATCTGGGACGTCGCAGCAGACGCTGTGTTACATCAAACAGACAGGTTTGAGAGAGCTGTTTGACAGCAGTGTTACGCACACGTTCTCACACACACAGATACAAAACACACACTCCACATGGTGGAGGAATGTGTCGAGGGTTCTGTCTTATCCCATCCTATCTCTTCATCTATCACCCTCCTTTTTTCCCCCTCGGTCTAATCTGGTTATGTTTCTCTCTCTTCGCATCTATCTAATGAACCCCTGTGAGTTTTTATTTTAGTTTCTCCTCCTGTTTCTGTAACTTTATCCTTTAGATTGACATTGCTGAAGTTGTTTAATTCCTAACCAAAGATGTCTGTCTTTCCTCTTTTAACCACTAAAGGCAAACTTGCCGCTGCTGCAGAGGGAACTGCTGCACTGTGCCAGATTGGCCAAACAGACTCCAGCTCAGTATCTGGCTCAACACGAGCAGCTTCTGCTGGACGCCAACGCCAGCTCGCCCCTCGACTCCTCTGAGATCATGCTGGAGATGAACGAGCACGGGAAGAGAAGGACTCCTGACAGGTAACGGAAGAAAACACAGACTTTAGGTGTGCTAAGGTGGCAGATTGAGATTTTTTTTTTCTCAATGCCATGTGTCACTTGGCTTTGGAGGGGAAGCTATTAATCGCCTGTGCAGGAGGCAGAGGTCTGGGCAGTCCTGATGTCAGACTGACTCTGCCAGTTGTCTGGGAGGGTGGAGTAAAAAAAAAAACAGCAACAACAGGAAGTAGAAATAGTAGTAAAATCACCAAAGTTGTAAAAGAAAGTAGTAAACTCACCAACTACAATTTCCAAAAAACACAGCATAAGTATCCACTCACAAGTACAGTATAACAGGCTTGTCGCTCGAAAGCCTCGATAAGAGGCTGACATCTCTGATCGCTAGTGTCGTGGTAGCAGCATGCATGATTGTTTACATCCATTGTTGCCATGTTTGTAATGACTTATCGCGAGAACAAACATATTCACGCGTGACTTAATAGCATTTCTTACTTAATGGAAACACTGCAATTGCGAAACTGTGTTTTTTTTTTTACATTAACAGATTATCGACAAAGTTTTGCGCACATTTGCAATGGAAATGCAGCTACTGATTCTGTTCATAACTTTTATGGTCAGAATTTAGGTGCAGCCAAGTTGTTGAGGGGATCCGTTTTGGTGACCTTAGGATCGCATCTCTGCTTTTTGCAGATGATGTGGTCCTATTGGCTTCATCAGATCATGATCTCCAGCTCTTATTGGAGCGGTTCAAAGCCGAGTGTGAAGCGGCCGGGATGAGGATCAGTGCCTCTAAATCCGAGACCATGGTCTTGAGTCAAAAAGGGCACGGTGTGTCTTGCCCGGGTCAGAGAGGAGGTTCTGCCCCAAGTGGAGGAGTTTAAGTATCTCGGGGTCTTGTTCATGAAGGCGGATTGGTGATGTGGACAATCTTTGTGGTGAAGCCAGAGCTGAGCCAAAATGTGAAGCTCTCGATTTACCAGTTGGTCTAAGTTCCTACCCTCATCTATGGTCACGAGCTTTGGGTAGTGACTGAATAAACGAAATTGCGGATACAAGCGACCAAAATGAGTTTCCTCTGCAGGGTGTCTGGGCTCTCCCTTAGAGATAGGGTGAGAAGCTCAGTCA
>JARVGW010000322.1:4750196-4762415 GCA_031762495.1 Anablepsoides rubrolineatus
CAATGGAGTAAGAATATTTTACTTGGTAAGATTCTTGAAATACTTGATTTGACTCAATTTTTTCTTATTTCAAGAATAGCTGACATCTACTTCAGTTATTCCTGACTGCGCAGCGTCACTATCATCATGATCAGAACACAAAACTAAAAAGTGGGAAATAAATTTCAGATCTTTATATTGGCCCTGTTTTGTTTATCGGACCGATACGATATTCTAAAAAATTAACAATACCGGCCGATACTGATGTTAATGCGAAAATACCGTGCATCCCTAGTTCTCAATCAGTTTACCTTGATAAATAAAGGTTAAATAAATACAATAACATTACCAAAAACAAAATGTAAAGAATCTACAGAAATCTTTGAGCTCAAAAGACGAGGCTGAAAAGTTCATGTCGGATGGTTGTAATCTTCAGGCCCTCAGGGGCCACCGCGTTAAAAACAAGCCTGGTTCTGTTCTGAACATCACTGCATGGACTCAGGAACACTTCTGCAAATGAAACACATTCTTACCTCCAACATTTGATATTTCCACTGTGTTCCACTGGGAGGGGGGGGACTGAGGATGCTCGGCGGTCTCAGAAGCCCGAGGCTGCTGAGGCTGTGTCGTGTCAGGAAGGGCATCCGGCGTGAATTGTTTGCCAAACCCATTGTGCGAGTTGGCTCGCTGTGGGGACACCTGCAGAGACGAGCAGCAAAAAGAAAAAAACTGTTATGTTTCATTTCAAATCAATTTATGGGTTTATGAGGTTTGCAAATCGCTGTATTTTACGCAACATCCCAACTTTTATACAAAGAGTTTGTTCTTAAATCCATGACTGATGCAAGTCAAACTCAAACAACCTAAATACACAATAAAACACCAATATTAGACCATTATTTTGAATCTAATATGTAGCCGAAAGGTGGGAGTGGTGCTGGGCCTTCCAGTATACTGCGCAGTAGACAGAGCCCATCCCAAGAGCCGACCGGCTCAGCCCTGGTTCCACCTCAGTCCCAGCACTATTATGTTGCACTCATACTCCAATACCCTGCGGAGGAAAGATGCTGCTGCTGTCGGCAAAATACTGTGCTGCATTTTCACCAGCAGAAAAGGCTCTTTTAATTGCAGTTGTTTTTCATACAGGTACCACAAGCATCCCGCTCTCCCCAGCACTAAAGCACCTCCAAAACAAGCAGGGTGAGTAACGTATCTCACTCCCAAGATCTCACTCAGTGTTTTTGTGCATATAAAAAATATATATATATATGTGTTTGTATGTGTCACATCTATCACAGCAGCCAGGTCCCCTAAAGCTGCAAGCACCTCTTGCCTTTAATTAAAACCAGACACGTACTCTCCGGTCTGGTTCGGGTTGAGAACTAAGATCTGAAGTGTGAAAAAGCAGACAGAAATAACCCATCTCAGGGACTTGGCAAATCTCTGTGGAATTAAAACGTTAATATTGCTGCCCCCGTGTTTTCCATTAAGTGCTAATTGCCCCAGCATCTGCTATGCAGTCTCCTTGATAAGAATTAATTAAATTTGCAAACTAATCTTAGTGGTGCATGCATTAGGCCAGATAATTGAGAAGCTTGGAATAATGCATGTTGTGTTTGCAGGAGGAGAGAAGAAAAAGAAAGGGGGTGTTGATGGGGGGGTAGCAGCAGAAACGAAGCGTAAAGGTAGAGAAGGGGATGACAGAATGACGAAAAGCCTTGAGAAGTGTGACAGTGTGCTTACAGGATTTCCAAAATACCTTTTTTTAGCATCAAGCAGAGACATGCTTATAAGTTCACATGCAACAGAAGCACATGTGGATGTGGCACTGTTGTTTGAAACAACGGAGGGGTGCAGCGAGGAAAAATGACAGGTATTTATGAGGTTCTTCTCAGACAAACGTTGAGAGGAGGCAGCATCAGCCTCACCTCCTTGGTTGGTCTAACACACCTGGCAGTCCTTCCGTAGGAGCATTAGTCGTGTCTTTATGCGCCTCTGTTTACGCTGCACATCTGGAGGAAGAACAAGCTGTATCATTTACTTTTTAAAAAATGTTGCTGTCTTTTTAAAAGAAAATTAGGAATTCATATTCGGGGAGAAACGCACGCTACATAAGCATTTGATTAACGAGTCGTGTATATTTGGCAACCTTTTTTTTTCTCCGCCGGTGAATAAAAAACCCTTTGAGGAACTGCACGCTGTAGATTTCTCTATTCACTTTGTGCCAGAGATGAAAGATGGCAAAACGTGTCAAACTGAGATGGAAATTTGTTTTAGTCTGCCTCCTGTGAAGAAGTTTACACACCAACCTCTTGAAA
The DNA here is from genome assembly GCA_031762495.1 of Anablepsoides rubrolineatus. Taxonomy (NCBI): domain Eukaryota; kingdom Metazoa; phylum Chordata; class Actinopteri; order Cyprinodontiformes; family Rivulidae; genus Anablepsoides; species Anablepsoides rubrolineatus. The sequence continues at coordinate 4,752,494 of JARVGW010000322.1, forward strand.
AATAAAAAAAGCTCTTCACTCATGCAGAGTGCTTGTGTTAAAAGAACACAAAAAGCCTGAGACAAAGTCTCCACCGGAGGAAGTCCTGTAGTGGAGATATTAGAGCTGACTGCTGGAAACCTATTCACACTTTGCAGCAAATTATGTCAAATAGTTAGTTTTTTTTTTTCATTAAGAGACTAAAACAGAAAACCTAAAAGTGATGGATTGTAACTCTCAGTTAGCAGCATTTGTTTTTGGAGCTAGTTTTAAACCTTGAAAGTTGATGTTTGCTGAACTTCAACAGGATGGAAGCTTAAGGAGTCTTAATAAAAGGACAACAGAGTGTAGTTAACACTCCCTGTTCCTGTTCTGTGTTTCTCAGAGGAGGCGGTGAATGAGGTGAAGCGGCAGGCCATGTCAGAGCTACAGAAGGCTGTGTCGGACGCCGAGAGGAAGGCTCATGAGATGATCTCTGCGGAACGCTCGAAAATGGAGAGGGCGCTGGCCGAGGCCAAGAGACAAGCTTCTGAGGACGCGCTCACGGTCATCAACCAGCAGGAGGACTCCAGTGAAGTGAGTGTCTGAGGAACCTTTTGTTTAGCCTCTAATCTAGTCCCTCACCACCCACTGGAGTCATTTTAGCGTTTAGCCTCTGCTTTATACCAACCAGCATCGTTCTGTATTACTGGACTGAACATCATGTGACTTGAACAAATGCCATTGCTATGCACTGAGTCGGGAACAACTCAGAAACATCCATAGATGGTCGTAAAAATGAGATGCAGCAGACAGTCATCAAGGAATATCAAAAAGGGCACATTGTTTTGCCATAAATTGTCAACACTAGGACAAGATCACAAGATCAAAGAGTATCACATTTCACAGGTCATTAAAATACTTTTATAAACTAATAAAACGACACTAGGTTTACTGCTAGTAAACTAATAATATACCCAGAAGAGTATTTCACTATACAGTCATGTGTACGTTGATAAACTGAAAGCATACTTAAAGGTTTATTATAGGTAAACTAATAGTACACCTAGAGCAATGGTTCCCAACCTTTTTAGACTTGTGTACCCCCTGAGCCTATTTGTTATACCTCTAGTACCCCCTCTGTCAAACAGGGGGACACAATAATAATGATGATTCTCCAAAATTATAATGTACTACAGCTGATTATTAAATGAAAAATATTTATTTAACCCCCTAGAATGTTTAATTCTTAGGCATTTTATTATTTTCAACTCAAATCAAATATAAAGATAAATGTGTTGCCTTGAAAGTAATTAAATAAACAAACCAGGGAATGGCAGATGCAGGAAGCAGCAGCGTCCAAAATACATCAAATACCCCAAATGAGCAAATTCCATGAGATTCCAGGTTTTGTCCATTTTGTGTCAATTTTGTGATTCCGTTTGCATTTTCCACATTGTGGAAATAATAGGGCCCTACATATCTCAGTCCTATTTTTATTTATTTTTTTTACACACCTGGCAAATTTTTCCACGTACCCCCTGTGATATGCTTGCGTACCCCAAGGAGTACACATACCCCTGGTTGGGAATCACTGACCTCACTCAGGATTACTTTTAGTATACTTCTGAGTATACTTTCATTAACTTCAAATTGGCCAATTTAGTCCCAAGAAGTATACTCGTTAGTAAACTGCTAGTATACTTATATCAGTGTACTTGGTATAAAAAAAGTACACTTCATACACTTTTATATACTTTAGTATACTAAATGGCATGTACTTCTTTTTGGTAAGGGATGGCAGCCTTCTTGAATTGGCAGCATGATGGTTCAGTGGTTAGCACTGACGCCTCACAGCAAGAAGGTCCTGGTTTTGATTCCCAGTTTGGACCTGGGATCTTTCTGTGCAGAGTTTGCATGTTCTCCTCATGCTTGCGTGGGTTTTCTCAGGGTACTCCGGTTTCCCCCAAAAACATGTACAATAGGTGGCCTTCAGGCCAAGGCGTCCCTTGAAAAATAGATCTGTGATCTCAGTGGGTTTTGCCTGGAAAAACATAGGTAAATAAATAAATAAATTAAACTATCTCCAAAGATTTATCAGTTGTAAAAATAGTTTAATTAAACTCCGCTGGTTTACGACCACTGGTACAGACAAATGACCACACACAGACACAAGCAAAAACAATATTAACCATCGCCTTCAGCGGTGGGCGATAAAGACCCCGAAGCTGTGGACCCCATTTGGACCCAGCTGACAACCGTATTTTTCCAAATTTCAGATTGAACTGAAATAATTAGAATATAAACTGTGTATGTGGAAGCTGCTTGTAGTACAGGCCCCAGTCGTCTGTCTGTGTGAGTAAAGCAGACACATCCAGATGGCTGGAGCAGAGTTCCAGGCTCAGACCATTACAGAGCAGATGACCACCACCTGCTGGTAATATAAATCAGTTGTCTGGAGCCAAAAAAATCCCCATGTCGAGCGTGAACCGGCCACATAAACGGAACTATAAAGATTGCTTATTCAAGTATTTAAAATGTGTTATAATAGACAGAGGAAGTTGTTATTTATCTGCTCTGTCTCCACTGTCCCACCAGAGCTGCTGGAACTGCGGGAGGAAAGCCAGCGAGACGTGCAGCGGCTGCAACACCGCTCGTTACTGCGGCTCCTTCTGCCAACACAAAGACTGGGAGAAGCACCACCACGTCTGCGGCCAGGGTCTGCAGGGGCTGCCTGGGGGCAGCAGTGTCCCCCTGGGCACCCCGTCCTCAAGCTCGTCGGGGTCCTCCAGCGCGCCCCCGACCCACTCTGAGAGCTCCCCTCCGGGACCCCTGTCCCTCGTGGGGCAGAGCGGTATCCCGGGGGGCGTCGGCAGCGGCAGCGTCTCTGCCAGCCCCAAAGAGAGCAGTTCCAGCAGTGCCTCCCGCTCCACGACTCCAGCCACCCCCGCCCTACTGGACGCCACCTCCCGCTGACGTTTGTGACAGTGGCCTAACTCCACACAAAACCAAACTGAGGAACCTCCATTGCACACTGCTCCCTTTCCTTCTACAACCTCAATTAATGAAATACTCGCAAACTTTTTTAAAAAAAACTATTTGCTATCAACAGACCGGTTTTCTCACCTTCTTCCTGTCTAACGTTTTTTCTGCCTCCTTTTCCAACCGCAGCCGCAGACACAAAGATTCCAGCCAGGGGTTTCATCGTAGTGTTAAAGCATGCCTATTGCAGTGTCCGTTATCTCGTCATAGAAACATATTAGATGTGTTCGCCGAGCTTTGACTTGAAGATGTGCCCTCGGTTGCATAAGCACGATAAATCTCGTCCACATGAGGACACAAGTAAGGGCTGTGAACAGGCAGCACGGACGAGGAATGACTAGGCCAATTAGCACTTGGATAGGATTTCCCTTTAATTTAGCACTAATGGAAGAACAGCAACCAGCCCCAAGCTGTGCACTAACAGTCCAAACAGTTCTCTACGGCACTTCGAGTCTTTAACAAAGACAGATCAAAGAGCATAACCATTTTTTTTTAAATGTACGAGGGAAGGGGTAAAGCCTTGATGTGATTAATTCCTCAGAACACAGCTTAGTATTTATTAAAGGTTTCTTTCTGGCTTTAAAGGAAAACAAAGACAAGTCCAAATATTCTAAATAAAGAATAATAGTGATGCTGAGAAAAATGAATTAGTTTTAAACTGCTAACTACCTTGCTAGCGAGCCAAGAAAATCTACACCGGACTCACCTCTCTGCAACCCAAATAAATTCAAAGATGATAAAAAAAAAAAATAATAATAATAATAACCTGATCCAAACCTTTGTATGACACTGCCAAAGTGAAAAACGTGAGCGATAAAGAGAAGCACTCATCTTATAACCAAACGCAAAGCAACAACACCTCCTCAGCAGAAGAAAAAAAAAAGCCAGCCCTGAGAGGATCGGGCCTGGAGGAGCTGCAGAACATGACCCATGTCAAAATAAATGAAAAGAAAAAAATGAAAAACGAAACTGTGACCTGCTTCGGTCTGTGGCCGCCTCCTGCAGTCCGGACACTTCACAAAGCTACAGTGACTCCTCAGTGACGGCCCAGACTAGTGAATATGAACAACGCTGTGAATTTGCCTACAAGAAAGGACTTCATAAAACTGATGGGAACCCTTCTGTGAATGGAAGAACGAGACAAAACACAGACTCAAAGGAGACGAAGAAACATTTACAGGCAACAGAACTGCCCAAAAAATAAGTAAACTCAGCATAACCTTGAAAACATTTGAGAAGGCGTTGCATAAGGAAAGATTGTTTGTAAGCTGTTTTTTTTTAAAGCTAAAAAAAATGAGGAGATATTTCAAGGAATTGCTCTTACTTTTACATTCACTCCCTCCTTTTTTTTTCCAAAGCACGACTAACATTTGACAGAGTAAAGGGGGAGGGGTGTACACGCCGTTCTCCTCTCTTTCTACCTCCCCTCATCCCACACCTCCCTGCTACACTCTTCCCCAACGACTTGACTCAAGTCTGCCCCCCCACCCCACCTCGATCCCCGGCTTGCTTTGGACAGAGCCACAAAGCAGACACGTGGGGAGGGTTGAACCTGCTTGTAGATACTCTCATGTTTCCATTAATGTCCTTTATTGCTGATGCCACACGTGCTGCCCTTGTGTATATCCCCAAAAAGAAAAAAAAAAGAACTTTGTTTTTGGGTCGTTTAGCTTTTTTTTTTTTCCATCTAAGTTCGGGCTGATCGGTGAAGACAGAACAAGGATGCTTGTTTAGAAAAAGGAAGCCCCCACATTGTACTTATTGTTTGAATTGTTGTATCTATACCAACGAGATGAACCCACCCCCTCACCCACCCCTACTTGTAGAATATTTTGTATTGCTCGCATTGTAAGACAGTGAGAGGACGGAGGTGCAATATGAAGAGAATTCAGCTACTGAATGGAACCTCAGCAACTGCCCATAGGGTGTCATATAATATAGATACATATAGATATATTTAAAGTAACATCAGTAACTTAATGTGAATGTACATAGTATTTAAAAAAAGGTCCAAAAATGTAATTGCCAAATAACAAAAACCTTTAAAAGTTCAGAATATGATTTTCTCACAGTGCTTTTGTTATTCAAAATTCTTCACCCATTCGTACACGTTAAACTTTTTATTTATTTTTTTCAAACAAAGGGTCACGGGGTTCTAAGTTGAGGTGACAGAGGCAAATATCCAGCCTTCAGGAAGATTCTTAGATTTTTTGCATTTGTTTTTTACATATTTGTTTTCCAGCTCAAGCACCGTTAACTCTCTCTTGTCCTTATTATTCGGTGTTTAAAAGGAATTAGTTGTAACATTAAAATGTAATTGATAAACATATATATTTAACTGTGAAATAAAGACTGTAAAAATACTGTAGGCTGTTCAGTTTTTGTAATTTTTTTAAAATATATTTGAACACAGAGTGAGCCATTTTATTTACACTCAAAGCATGGTAAATGATGACGTCGATGAGATCATTGGTGCGAGACTGTGAGCAAGCTATATCCACCCTGAAGGTTTATCTTGGACAATATCAGACGATCGGCTCATTTAAATAAAACCAGAAAGCGTTGACAGAGAGAAGAAGGTAGAAACGACTCAGTCTGCAACTGAAAATGTGGATGGAGGACAACGGAGCTGCTGCATGGAAGAACCCCAGCTTAGCCTGTTGGCTTTAGTGCAGACGCTATATTGCCTTATCTTTAGCGCGACAAACTAACAAGCTAAACTGAGGTCCTCCATCTATATTTTCAGTTGCAGGCTGAGTGGTTTCTACCTCCTCCTCGCTGTCAACGCTCTCTGGTTTCATTTAAAAGATCCAATCGTCAAATATTGTCCAAGATTAACCTTCAGAGTGGATATAGCTCGCAGTTTCGCACTGAAAAACCATCAGCGTCATCATTTACCCAGAATGCTTTGCGTGTAAATAAAATGGCTTAGTCTGTGTTAAAATATATTTTTTGAAATCTAGTTTAAAAACGATAAAAACTGAACATCCTGCAGTATTTTTACAGTCTTTATTTTACAGTTAAAATAAATGTTTATCAAATAAAGTCTAATGTTACAACTAATCGTGGATCCCTTTAAAGGTACTCACTGCAAAGTCATCAAGACAGGTCCAAAACAATGATAAAGTCATATCCTGTTGTTAAATTAAAAGAATCATAAGCAAATTTAGGATTAAATGCAAACCACCACGTGTTTTCATTGTTAGCCATTAAGTTGTGAATTTGGTCAGAATTAAACTCTGTTTCTCCAATAAGTTTGATCCAAACTGTTAAATCATTACCACTTTAAACGAATTGAACTACCTCTTTAAGCTTCTATTAAGGTTATTGTTAAATTCTAACATTAAAGTTCAGCTTTTTGACTGATTATGATTAGAGTTTTTTTCTAAAAAGGTGTAATTGTTTGAGAATAGGTTGCAGATTTTCAGGACAGGAGAGCAGCATCAGTCTGTTTTTTTTTTCTTTTCTTTAAGCCTTTCTCATTAAGTCCATTAATAACTTAGGTTAATAGCTTTTTTATTGATCCTTGTAAAACCCTACATGGCTGGCCTCATTTACACTTGGACCAAACTTGGAAAATAAAAACCCACATACTTGTTACTTTTTAATCTGAAACAAATCCAGGTTTGTTTGTTTTTTTTTTGTGTGAACTATTTGGACTAACTGAGACCTGAAATTCAAAAAGGAGATAAGCTGCAAGGTACCCCGCCCCGCGTCTGTGTGTAGCATTTCCGTAATGTTCTGATTAGCGTGTTTTAGTGTTGACCTCAGTCCTGTTTGTGTAACATGCCTCATTTTCCCCGCTCCTCACTCCTCCCTTCCTTCCTCTCATCTCTTCATGACACTAGCTACCTCCTGTGAGCATACAGCTAACCACCAGGAGAGGCTGACCTGGACTTTTTAAAAAAAAAACTGGGCTGAGAGCAGACATGGACTTATATACGCTCCTGGAGAGTCCCGCTGAAAGGAACTGTCATTGCTTGTGATGTGGAAAACCGACCAACGTGCTTGGATTTTAGACATGGTTAAGTCTTGCTTATTACCAAACTGAATACAGAACCAACCACTACGTGCTATTTGTTGTAAAAGCACAAACCAAAGCACTCCGACTTTGCCGTTGTATGGCTGTAACGTTTAGTAAGATTAGAGCTCAACTAGCTACCAAAGTAGGGCTGCATGATGGTAGATAAACTTGCATTAATATCGCAATAAACCCACATTTTCCTCACTTTCTCTTCGGTCATCACGATCATCTAAACCAGGCGTGTGCATCAAGGTTGGTGAGACTCTGTTGGATTGACCAAATATATTATTAGCATGAAGAACATGAATGCATGGTACTTAACCTATAATAGATTTATTGCAGTCTAAGCAGTCTTTTGCAATATTGATATGACACTCGCAGATATTTCGATACATTGTGCAACCTTATACCAAAGTATCTGAAACACACACGCACTCCAGCGTTGGGGAAAGAAGAGACTGGTTGCATTTCAGACGTGTACAGTTCTTAGCCAAGCAATCAAAGCGCTTGTTGACGATGTACTGAGTGGTGTAGCTCTACAACAGAAGCATCTCCTTTGAAAAAAAGCCTGCGAACTGTGTGTTCTAACAAAGCCTTGCAGAGATAAAAAAAAAATGAATGTGTGATGAGTGTGTGTCTGCGTGCTGGTTTGTGTGTTTTAGTTTAAAAAAAAAATTAAAAACACTTTTTTATGTCTCTGTGCAAACTACTTGAAATCTTCAGAGCTTTAACGAAACATCCCAGATGACGATAGTGGCACATTGATTACGAAAAAATAAAGCAGTGGTTTTGTGTTGTTTTTTTCTTTTCTTTAACATCCACATCAAAACAACAATGTGATGACAGTTCCATTCAGCTCTGAGTGCTTTGTGTGTACCTCCTTGTCTGCGAGTAAACCCCTCTGATAAATTAAACAAAGCCAAACCCAACAGAACATTTAGAAATGACCAAAATACAAGAGAGAGAAAAAAAACATAGCTGCAACTTTCTTCTTTAGATTTCCCTTTTGTTGAGGTTTTTGGTCTCTCTTCTCCAGGACTGTGTGGGACACGAGGCTGAAATCCTTAAAGCTGTAGAGGAAAGCTCAAACTTTCCCTTCATGGGGGAGTCCTCTCCTTCCAGTTTGTTTGCAGTCCGTGCTGTGCTTTCATTATTATTTCTCGTTTCCATAGATTGTAAACGGCAAATACATCAGGGCTCTGCTGTGATCGCCATCCAAGGGTCTCCTAAAAGTTTCTTTAACCATGGGCAAAACAGAGAGAATGAATATAAGCAGGGCAGCATTTGCCTCCCCCTGTCCCAACCTGTGACGCTCCAGAGCTCATCTGACGCGATGGCGACACATCCTTCCTGTCAAACAGGCTCCGATAAACAGAAAACTAAAGTGGCAAACGGCGGACATAGCACTTGTTTTCCAAAAAAAAGAAAGAAAAAGAAAAGCCATGGCTCAGGATGGTCTTGTTTAAACCTTTACATAAACTGAATAAAGTGTTTTATATGTGTAGGGAAGCATTCTATACTGTATTGTGCAATACATTATTACAGAAAAAAATATGTTACTGTAGGAAAGGTTTTCGAGGTCTTTCCCACATTGTTTCATACCCTTCCTCCTCCGACAGTCCCGTTGCCATTTTTAGATGAAGTGAACTGTGCCAGAGGAATTAAATTCTGATTTGTATTTATTTCTTGCATGCTTTCCTCCCTGTTGCTATACTGCTTTTTAACTGTTCGCTCTGTTGGATGTGTGAAGCTGTAAAACATTCTAATTCAGGTTATTGTCTGTGTTGAACAATGTAACTGTGTAATTAAAACATGAAATGACGTATTTGACGCTCCCATTGTTTTTTGTTTTGTTTTTTGTGTCTAATTTAAATGAAGGATTATTTTAAAATAGCAACTCCAGAATAAAAAGAAAAAATTTTCTCCTCTATTTAAATCAACACATTTCACAATATCATTCCACTCTCAGTTTTATGATACCAACGAATATAAATGCATCAAAAACATATGAAATACAACCATTTTCTTTGTGTCAGCAGCAGTGTGAAAAATATTGGTATGCAAACTTTGCTAATAACACTTTTAAACCTGGACATAACAATATAAACAATTCTAATAGCTTTTATATTATTTTTTATTAATTTATGATTTTTTTTGGTAGAAATTTTTTGTTAGCAATTTATTGGCTGGAAATCATCTGAGGAACCCTCACTTGATAATTCATAACCCATAAAGGGGTCCCGACCCAAACTTTTTGGCATTTTATGTGACCTGTGAGAGCTTTAAAAATTAATTAATGTCTTCAAATAAGCGTATGCTGCTTTAGAGCCAGCATTGACTATAAACTACAGTTCCCATAATAATGCATGTTAATTATTTTACCTGCAAAATGATGGCAATCCATCACTAGGTGGAGGTGCACAGAGTTTAAAAGTAGCCGGCAGTAAATTTGCCGTGTAAAATCTCCTTTTCACAACATTTTTGCCAGCTACTTTGGCTGCAGCCATTTGTACAAGAAAGTGGGAACTTCCATGTACAAGTTGTGAATTTAAACTGGAACACCTCCTCTAGTGGGAATTCCTTGTTGGAAAGTGACAGAGTTGTAAAGTAACTAAGTACAAATACTTTGTTACTGTACTTAAGTAGAAGTTTTGGGTATCTGTACTTTACTTGAGTACATGTTATTTTTCAGCCAACTTTTTACTTCTACTTCTTACATTTTCACACAATTATCTGTACTTTCTACTCATGCTTGTTTTCATTCCAGCTTGTTATTGTAAAAAACAAACTATCCACATAAATTGTGCCTCCTAGATAGAGGGAATTTAATTGTGGTTGAATGAGAAGTATAAATATATAACATTCTGATACCGTATTAGTTTGTACACAAACAAATCA
>JARVGW010000322.1:4765832-4786205 GCA_031762495.1 Anablepsoides rubrolineatus
TACTTTAAGACTTTTACTCAAGTAATATTCCTAAAGGAGACTTTAACTTTTACCAAAGTCATTTTTTGGTAAGATATTATACTTTTACTCAAGTATCACTTTATGGTACTTTATTCAACACTGGAAAGTGGTGGAGTCCAGAAATCAAAATGACATCTCACCACAACTCAACAGGGAGTTAATCTATGTTATTTTATAGTATTTCTGTATTATTTATTTCACATTTAGTCAGTCATACACTGTGTTAAAAACACTGTTTCTGTGCAGGAAATACCACGTAGAGCAGCACAGTTATTGTTTGTTAGCTGTGCTCAGCTGTACGAGGAACATGTGTTTACAACCATAATGCTCATTTGGATCATGTGCTCTGTGAATATTTGTTTGACACCCCTGATTTAGAGGTACACAATAACTTAACATGAATATATAAATTTCTGGTCTATTGGAGGAATTCAGAGTATCAGGTGAAAATAAAAGGTCGGAAGACTAACCTGCAACCACCATCGCTCCATTTGAAACAAAAAAATATAGTTTTTAACTATCTTATGTTTACATTTTTAATAATTCAGCTCAAACCTCATTAAAGTTTAAATTGTTCTTAGGTGTGCTGTTTTCATGTGTTGATGAATGTGGCCCCCCCAAGCCCTCAGGGGGCATAGATCCGGCCCTGACAGCTCTCCTCCCTCCCTCCAGCATCACGGTCACGTCACGTGCGCAGCATCACTGTGTCAATCAGTCCCGCGCGTGATGACGTCTCCCTCTCGCACAGGTGATATCTATTAGCTTACCTCATATGCTGTCGGTTGTCGCCTTTGTTCACCATCAGCTCGTTTTTTTCCGGTGAGAGTTTTTCTTTGTAGCGGTGTTTTGTGTTTGTTTTTTTGTTCGTGGCGAAGCGCTGCGGTCGGGTTTTTTGCAGATTATTATGCCTGAGCAGTGAAGTGAGGATCATGGCGGAAAATCATCTGGACTACCGCTACGTCGACAGCGAACGTTTCACCGAAGACCCGGTGAGTCGTCGACGTTTTTATGGGGATGCTAAAACAGGCGCTGTACGGCGTTAATTTTCACGCGGCGATTGTCACGTTCGCGAGCGCTAGCTACCTAGCTAGTAGCTAGCTACATCAGTTAGCATGAGGCTGCTGAGGACAATGCTGAGGCTGTAGGCCCAACATGCAGCGTTTTGTCTTCAGGCTTTATGTTCTATTGTGCGTTCCGTGGATTATTGGTTTATTTTTTTTAGATGATTTAGTTGCTTTAAGACTGTTAGGTCATGCTTTAAACATTAAATGCTATGAATACTGGAAGGCCTCCCAATACTTTTTACCATGATAAACATGCATTGAATACATGTTTTATTTATTTATTTTTTAAACAAACTCAGTTTGTGGATATGAGACTTCCAGCAGAGCTTCAGTATATCATTCTTGTAGTACAACAAAATAATTCATATTGTTTTAATAAATGCATTGAAAATAAATATACCATAATCCTTATGTTTCCTCTTTTTTTTATGCATTTGCCCTTAACAAAAACCAGCCAGTACCTGGATGGTCTATAGGGTTTATCTTCAAGGATGCTAGGAGGGCTTGATCAGAAGACATAAAGGGTCTTTAATGTAAAGTTTACTGATGTCAGATGTATCACTTTGTAAATGAAAAGAACATAATTAAATTTAATCTTGAACTTCACAGTAAGCCAATGTTTAAAGATAACAGGGATATGAGAGAAATATTGTCTTAGTGATACTTCAGATGAGTTTTGGACTAACTATGGATAAGAAAGGGAGTCTTAGTTTAAACCAGAGGTGCCCAAAACTTGGCCCGCCAAGCCATTTGATTTGGCCCACCAGCAGTTTTCCTGGTTACTAGATTATGTTTAAATTATTATTAAATATAAATTCAAGAGAAAACTACAAGAGACATTTAGATTTAAGCCCATATCTAGATTTGCACACCTTTTTTAAAAGACCATATACTCAAATTTTAAATAAAAAGTCCCATGAGCCTTTGCTGCCTGAGCGTATGTTGAATTTTCTCCATATCCATGGGCTGGGGGCAACCTCACTGGCTGCTAGCTTAATTATAAAAAATAAAACAACTTTACTTAAGAAGTATTTGCATTTTTTATATTATTGCATTTGGCCCACAGCCCTCAGATTTTTATTTTGGCCCTCAGGGAAAATGTTTGGGCACCCCTGGTTTAAACAGAAGCAGAGGGAGTTTGTCTAAATGTGATGACACAAACTACTGTAGTACAGAACACTTTATCGCCTAAATATGCCTTTTTTATTATCTTTTTGTCAATTAGAAAATGTCTTGTTTGGATTTTAGTTCTCAAAATTTCAATTGGCTACTTTCTAACAAATGGCAGCACTTGTAAGGGGGTTTTACCTGGTGTGAAGGGTGCCTTAGCTACTGAATATATTCTGTTTAGCTAGCCTGGGGTTAAAGTTCTGGTTTACAATTTTATTTTCTGTCTCAGGAGCTGATGGCCATCAAAGCCAGGGTTCAGGAGCTGGAAATGGAAGAAGAGACGGAAAAACTTAAGGATGACGATGACAGATATGACATGGAGGAGATGCAGCTCCAAACCAACAGCCCTCGACCTGGTGAGGCAGTCCAGGAGTTTTCTACACAGTGGTTTGTTTGTTGTGCATCACAATACTGATCGTGCTTTAAGAAAGGCGGTCGGCTTGAGAAATGGACATATTTGTGTAGCCAGGTGTGTATGTCTGCAGCCTCAAGTCGGAGAACCACATTCTTTGCCATCTGGCTAACACCTGGGACACTTCGCTGTGGTCATAACAGTGTTCACATGTGCCTCATCACTGCCCAATGAGATGAAGCAGTGAGCCGCAGAGAACCAGAAGTGTCTGTTTTGTTGCCTGCGGTTATTTTATCTTTTTGGTCTCTGTAGATCTCATCTTTTCATTCCTGTGGGCTCAATCATAAAACAGAAATGATGTTAAAGGAGCCAGAATTGTTTTGTTTCAAACATCCAAGAACAGATATATTGGAGAAAATAATCAGTTTCTTACCCAGGGACAATGCAACAAAGAAAAGCTTTCCAACTAGCAGTCAACAAAACTACAGAAGCCTTGTGCATGCATGTTTTATTTTATCATTTCCTTTTCATCACAGGACCGTTCTACAATATGACTCCAGAGGAGCGGATGGATGCAGACAACAGATCAATCTATGTTGGAAATGTAAGGCTTCTGTGTTTTTCATCTCATCATACATGTTTTTACAACTCTGGTCTGACACGCTGAATAAATCCCAGGTAGATTATGGTGCTACTGCAGACGAGCTGGAGATCCATTTCAACGGCTGTGGTCCTGTGAACAGAGTTACCATCTTATGTGACCGGTTCTCTGGTCATCCCAAGGGGTAGGTTTTATTTAAATTTTATTTTATATACAGATGCTTACAGGTTAAAAGTATTTGTGTAATTCTTTTGCTTTTTTTGTCCTCCTCAGCTTTGCTTACATTGAATTCTCTGATCGAGACTCTGTGCAGAGTGCTATTGGTTTGCATGAGACGCTGTTCAGAGGAAGAGTTCTCAAGGTAAAATTTACTGAACTTAAGTCTTGAGCAGCAGTAAAGTCACTTGGTATATGCTATATTTGTTTTTCTTGCTAAATGTTTTGGGGGCAAGCTTTACCACTTCATTGATGTATAAACTTCCAACATGTATAAACAAAGCTTCTGTCTGTGTTTGACAGCAAAAAATGGCTTTGGTGAGATGATTTGAGCCTGAGCTCTTTGGCATAGGCAATATAGATCTTATTCAGTTACACTTTTGTTTTGTTTTTTAAATCAGAAGTTGCCAAACTCAAATATATTCTATATCAGTGGTTCCCAAACTTTTCCATGGCCTCCCATACAGCATTCAATTCTAGCTGGGGACCCCCCCCCCTTGCAAATCAACAAACATGTTTTAAACACTAGTCGTGTTTCAACGTTTTTTTAATTCACATTTTGAAGTATCGCATCAAAAAAGGTGAATGGAAACGGCACGATTCGAAAAAACTTCCTCTACTTTGCAAAAAAAGTTGATACGCTCACTTGAGGTGGTTTTTGGGTTTTTCAAAAGTTAATGTGCAAAAGGAGAGATGGAAACACATTTGCCGAATAAGTTCGGACGTAGCGAACATTTACCTCACATAGTTGATCAGCTGTTCCCGCTGTCTGAACAATACCGCTACCAGAGCGACTGCAGCAGGACCCTCCTCCCGCTGTCGTCTTATGTTATTCCCGTAACGTGAAGAGAATTTCTCTAAGTCTCCAGACAGCATATAACATCACCAGACCTAGTTTATATTTTTTTTATATCACCCCTTTAGCTGAGCTGCCAGATCTTGTTTAAAAACTTAGTCCTTCAGTATGCAAGTTAGTGTGAAATGTACTTGATGTGTCCACAGTAATTCTCTCCACCTGAAGGTTTAGAATAGAAACTGCCTTTATTGTTCTGCAGAGGGGAAATTCAAGTCTAACAGCAGCAGCAGATACTTTAATTCACAATAATATATTGCTATGCATAATAAAAAAATACTGTGCAGGAAAATTACATAGAGAAACAGTTGTGAAAATCCCATCCACTGCTAGGTGTCCATTGAATTCCAATTAGCATAAGCAGGTCCAGTCAGACTGTACAAGGAACTTTACTACAAATACATTTGCTACACCAAGGGGTCTGGTGTGTCCTTGACATTGAAATGCTCAATTTTTGCTACCATTCATTTCTTCTAAGAAATAAAAAATTAATGCAAACTCTACTTCTGGCTCCCAGGTGTTGCCCAAGAGAACCAACTTCCCAGGAATCAGCACCACAGACCGGGGAGGACACAGAGGCGGCCACTCCAGAGGCAGGGGCCGTGGTTACCGTCCTCCCAGATACCAAAACAACTCAAGAGGCAGATTCCGATACCAGTCAACGAGACCTCAACACCAATCTCCCCACCCTTATTACGGAGGATCGTCGGTGGGAAAGAGACAGTGGGGACACATGGACAACCACGAACAAACTGCAAAACGTTACCCGTGTCTTCTTCTCATCACACCGCCATCAGAGGAAGTGGGGGCAGTGTCGAGTGGACAGAACTACGCACAGCAGCGCTAACACTACCCACAATTCATTTCTGCGGGGTGGGACTGATTTTAACCTGTAAATTCTTTTAGGTATTGATTTTACCCTGTGATGTGCCGAGTTGACCCGTGTCAACTGTTCATCCAGGTGAGATGTGACAAAGGTTGACTGAGGTCGAGTTTGTCGCTGTGAATGCATGGGACAGTCAAGTTATTATACCGCTGCTTCTGTTTTTACTAAGTGATGGGAATGTTGTGTGTTGCTGTCTGTAATATTTAAACTTCCCTATGTGTACCTTATAAAGTCTTTGCTTTGTGATTTAAATAAAACAATGATTCAGTGCTCAAAATAAACGCGTAGTCATGTTCGGCAATACTTAAGTTTATTCACAATTTCAAAACACAAAGGAACGTGTAAACAAAAGGGTGGATGCTCAACAAGACGGGTGAGGAAAGAGATCAGCCAGTTTGTACCATCATTCCAGACACAATTCCATTAAAAGCCCTGGGAGAAAAAAATATATAAATTTGCTATTGTCTTGAGTACATTATATATAAATATGAACAAGACAAACTTACTTGGACTGAATTGGATCCCCAGGATTGTAGAAAGGGTTGCACATTACATCAGTGAAAGAATTGTGCAATTTTCTGAACATCTGAAAAAAGAAATACAAGGGGTATGAGTCTTCAGTTTGTTTGTTTTTGTAATATGAATAGAAAGTAGTACACTGTGAAAATCAAAAATGTAATTGAAAGCCACTTATCTGTTTCTCTTAAATTCAAAAGATTTATATGTTTCAGATAAGACAAGTGTTTCACAAAAATGATTAAAAATTGCTGAATTTAGTAAAAATATTCAATGCGAAATAAAATGAAATTTGTTAAGTTTACAGTAAAAACTGGTCTACATTGCAATGTGTTCATCTGACAAACTCAACTTACACTTCTTATTTCATTGTCCCGCAATGATGTATTTGATGAGTCGATGACAATCACAAATTTCACTTTGGAGTTGGTTACATACCCATATCTGTTTCCTGCAGTCAAGAATATTTGACCATTTAGAAAACTTGATTGACCACCCCTCATATCCAGAGCCTCAACTGCTTTTTATTTTTCCTGTAAACATTTTAGATCTGAGGATTTAGCTTTTTTACATGATAAATGGTTTAACAGAGGTTATTTTATCTTTATATTTGATAATAGTCGGTTCCATTTGCTAAAACTCGGTGACAAAGCTGATTTGTTTAAAACGTAAGTCTTTACCACATAATCATAAAGGATACACTTTATAGTCTTCAGTGGGATACAGCAGTCCAAGATAAAGCTCCCTCTGGTCTCCTATAGACTTCCCCACTGCTGAGATCTTCTCCTCCACCACATCCAGAGAGGTGTGTACTGTGTAGTGAAACTTCAGCTCATTTTGAGTGGGTACACTGCGAATATACAGTGGGTAGTTCTAACAAAAAAAAAAAAGACAAAGAAACCCCGTTTAAAGCATTAAATCTATATACATGATACGTTTTCGCAGAATAGTAGTGCTAACACATTTAGCATTTGTTATGTTTTTTACCTGAACATTTTCAAAAACAACCTGACAATCAGCTCAAAACAACCATAAGAACTATTAAAACCTTATAATATCAAATATGTATAAATGTTTCTACGAAACAAGTAGTTTAACAAGCAATCATTACCTCTTTAGCGATAACTGCTATGCACACCGCCATGTTAGTTGTGTTCCTCCTCTACGGTCAGCTGATGTCACGTGACACGATGCGTTCAGGTACTCACGGGAAAACGAATATCAGGTTAAATCCCAGTTATATTTTGGGCTTGATTTGAAATGCTTGCAATATATTATCAGTCGCTTTTTAAATCACGAGTCATAACGTTTTATAGGTAATGTAATTTAAATTTTTATCTTTGATATTTTAATTGTGTGTCGTTATTTCAACCTGATTACAAATCGTATTGACACGACAAGTTTAAAAGTTTAGCAGCGGTTGCTAAACGCAACACAGATCAAAGTATCTACTATATTAACCCATTTCGACAATCAAAAAGTTTAAATGAATTAAAGCTTTAGATTAATTGTTGAAAACATTTCATTTTATTAATATTCCCATGCGGAGGTGCTGCACGTGAAGGGGAACTTGAAAGCAAAATAGAAAACTCTTCCTGGATGCGGCCGCTCATATGACTACAGCAGAGCAGTGAGATGTCCGCGCCAGCTTTAATTCTCCTAAGTTTACTAATATGTTGTTCTTTGGCAGAGACGATTTCAAATGTTTCACCTCCAAACATTATCATCATGCTCATGGATGACGTAAGATATTTCCTATTTGTTTGCTTAAACTTTATCACATAAGCTCTGACTTTCACTTTTTTGTTTACCAGGGGACAGCTGTTTTCTCTATCAGCTCATTAATAAGTTGACTGGCTTCCTCTGTTTTTCAGATGGGTTGGGGGGACTTGGGGGTGTTGGGTCAGCCCTCCAAAGAGACCCCCAATCTGGATGCGATGGCAGCTCAGGGCATGCTTTTCACTAACTTCTACACAGCCAACCCACTTTGTTCCCCATGTGAGTCAGCAGAAAACTTCATAAAACAGAACTTTCTGTGTCATCTCAGCCTTTTTTCCTCACTCCTCAATGCGTGTTGGTGACTTCACATTTACAGAGATGAACCATTTATGACAAAGATGTCCAAAGTGTGGCCCCTGGCCTCAGTTTAAGAATTATGCTTATCAATTTGTTTGCAAATTTGTCCTCCCGGCACAGGTGTTCGATGTAGACTTTTCTATTTTTTATTAGGGCAAATTTATCACAAAGTATATACTACTTTATTCATTTCATTAAAAAAAAACTCATTACATACAACAAAACAATGCAAATAAAATAAAATGAAAGGCAGCAGAAAAAAATCTTATGTCTGCTCCTATTTACAAAAAATACAAATAAAATGTATATTAATTCAAACACTAATAAACCAAATAAACCAAAAATTCAACTCCTTAAACAGTAGATAACTCATACAAATACAAATTAAACAATTTCATATTTCTTTAACAATTTTACTTTGATCATTTTTTAAAAGGAATTAATTGATCCAATGCTTTTATAATCATTTTCCAGATTATTCCATAGTCTTATACCTTTTACTGAAGTGCTTCTGTCCTTCAAATTTGTTCGGATTTTTGGTTTAACAAACATTTATTGTCCCTTCAAATTATAACAGCTTTCTCTTTTAACAAAATTAGATTGGATGTTTGAAGGTAACACACCTTTATGAGCTTCATACATAACCTGCAGAATGTTATATTCAACCAACTCATAAAATTTTAATAATTTTAACTGATGAAACAATATATTAGATGGGTGATAGTAATGCTTTCTTGTGATAATTCTTATGGCTCTTTTCTGTAAAATAAAAATAGGGTTAGTGATTGTTTTGCATGCATTTCCCCAGACTTCTATACAATAAATCAAAGTAAAGTAAAAGTAAAGTATGCAAAGTAAAAGCTTTATAATAAAAAAATATTGGCAACAATACCAATTATTTGTCTTTAAATAAAAATACTCTTAGCTTTTTCCACATCTATCTAGTGACTTCTACTCAACAGCTGATTTTGCTGCACACAAATTTGCTTTTCATTTATTTAATTCGTCTGAATAGAGCAAGCATTTTCAACGAAAAAGTGACCTAAATCCTGATTTTATTGATCAGAATTGACTAAATTGGGTTATTTTTTTCCCCCCAATTGAAACCTAGAAAATTGCAAAATTTCTTTCAATAAGTGGAAACCTGCAAAACACTTTAAAAGTTCTGGATCCAGATTAATTTACGAATCCATTTCCAGCAATAAATTTGACTACTTTTGTTTGTTTAATTAAAGTGTTCAATGCTTAGTTTATTGTTGAGCAGGTAAAGGAAAATATTTTTGGCCATCAAGTCCTTTTGACTTTATGATTTTGGCCCATGTGACAAAATGTTTGGACACTCCTGATTTATGAGTTTTTAAAAAATGTAAAAGTCCAAATGTGCTGCTTGTGAAAAAGTGTGGTACAATGAAAACATAACATAAATGTTGAGCGTGAGAGTATTTTTTAGTTTGTTTTTTTGTCTGAACTGACAAAGTCATGGTAGGAATGCTTCATCGTGTCTTGTTCAACCTGCCTTATTAAGTTTTTAGCTGTTGAACAAATAGTTTCTTATACAGATACGTCATTTTTTAAAATTAATTTTATATTAAATTTGTGACAAGTGACAAATCTGAAAAGCAAACAAACCAGTCTGTTGTTCCTGTCATGCTGTTGTCATGAATGTTGTTTGGTGTCTTGTTACTAAAAATAAAAAAAAACCTGTTTATTTTTATTGTGTGTCTTTATTGCCTGTTGCCACATAATGCAGGCAAACATGTGTGTCTGCATCAGTTGTTTTATGCATTGGGAAGCATAAAAATGTTGTGATTTTCAGTTTAATCTCTTCCAATCTGGATATGTTGTTTTCTGTTCAAATGAAACAAATAAATGAACATAAAAATCTTAAAAAAGTAAATAAAAATGTGTCCACACAGCCAGAGCTGCTCTTCTCACCGGGAGGCTGCCTGTCAGAAATGGTTTCTACACCACCAATGCTCACGCCAGAAACGGTAAAATCTCATTTATTTCATTTCTGGTTAATTTGCAGGAAACAAAAAGTTGTGTAGTTTTGAGGAATACATACAATACTTTGTTGCAATATTTCTTTGCTTTATTTGTAGCATATACACCCCAGGAGATCGTGGGGGGAATCTCCAAAGATGAGATCTTGTTGCCTCAGTTGCTGAAGAAAAAAGGCTATGTCAGCAAGATTGTCGGCAAGTGGTGAGCTCCTTATCTCTGACTTTATTTAATGTTATCAAAGATGGAAACTTTACTTTTTTTATTTAAGCCTTTTTTAGCCAGGCAGGACATTAAGAACTTATTCTTATTTACAATGCTACAATAAACAATTTCAATGACAAACAGGCATAAAAGTACTATATTAAAACACAAAAGCTAAAAAGTTGAATTAGAATACCAGTTCACATATCTAAGGGTGGAAATATTTTACTATCTCATAATTCAATTCAATTCAGTTTGATTCACTTCTCTTTTTTGAGACCATGATTCAGTTCAAAATCAATTTTTCTGATAATGTGAGCCCATTTTATTTATATTTTTTCTTCTGTTGTGTTTAAAGTTTATTTTGGGTTTTTAATGAAATTAATATATTTTTTTAATTAAATAAATAGATTAATATTTCGTGTTCCTAAAGTGCTTCATCTTCGTTTTGCACACACTGAAGCTCATGTCAAACTCGGACTCATTCGTTGAGCCTTCAACAAAGACTGGTTGAATCTCTCTTTCCTCCATATTTGTAGTTTCCTCTTTGTTTTGGTGCTTTCTGGGCATCACTTTGATACAGGGGTCTGGGGCCACATGTGGCTCTTTGGTCCCTCTGCAGTGGCTCTTTAAAAATGTGACCTAATCTAACAGAATCATTTTGATTTGTTTTGTTTTATTATACCCTCAACAGAAATCAATTTGTACGCAAATATGTGATCAATAATACAAAAAGTTAAATGTTAGCTTGTTGTTTACTTAAATATTCCAATTTCTTTCCATCATCTTTCTCTCAAATCCATCAGAATTACATTTAAAGACTAAGAGACTACATAATAATAAGAATTAGGAATAAAAGGCCTAAATAATTCAGTTGTACTATATTCAGTATAAACTGTATATGGTATTTTTCTTGTTTAAATAAATATGGTCTTTTTATTTGTCCTGATGTGTAAAATAATAAAACATATAATAATAACAATATTGTTTGTTTTATTATGTCTCCTCCACTGACCGTAAAAGTTCTCAAAAAGGCCCACGGACCACCATTTGCTAATCACAATTGTAGCTTGTTTTGCGGCTCCAGACACATTTTATTAGTGAGATAAGGAGCACAAATGGCTCTTTTGATCATAAAGGCTGCAGACCCCTGTTTAAATATGATGGGTCACACATGTGCAGTATTGCAAGGAAACTCATTAAATGCTGACACATCATTTCAACATTTCACAAAACCCTAAATGAGCAGAACTTTATTCAGTTGGTGTAAAATACAGGAACTTGTGTAAAATGTACGTCTTTTTTCATTTTAGGTTCTTTAAACAAAACGCCTGATATGTTCTTAGATTGATGCTAAATGTTCTAGATAGCTTGCAGCTCTTACAGAAAACTCTGCTGAACAGATAGTGTTGTGTTTAAGACTTTTGTTTTGTTTTGTTTTGTTTCATTGCAGGCATCTGGGCCACAGACCACAGTACCTTCCTCTGGAAAATGGTTTTGATGAGTGGTTTGGTTCACCAAACTGCCACTTTGGTCCCTACGATGACATCAGCAGACCCAACATCCCTGTCTACAACAACTCCCAGATGCTTGGAAGGTAGCAGCAAACACAGAAACAAGAGAGCTAAAATCTATAAAAGTCAGTTTTTATTTTGTTTTAATCGTGACTCAGTCGTAAAGTTTTTTTTTCTGCTTCTCTGGATGAGTTGAGTGCCCCCCCCCCCCCCACCACTCCTCCACCCCCCACATCCCATTTCCTCCTCTGTACCAGCTGGGCTTGTGTATTCCATTTTCCGCCCATTTGTTTTCCCCCCAAACAGCCATATGTGTATTCAGGGTCACTGGAACTGGCAGCCGGGCGTGTTTTTCGCTTAGCCGTGGGTTTAATCAGCACTGCATACCTGGGCCCTGGACAGGAACACACACACACACACACACAAATGAAGGCATGTAGACACAGACACACACGCCCTCCAGAGACGGCAGGTTGCGTTGTCTGAGTGTGAGGACACCTGGATGAAGTGAAGCATAAGAAAAAGATTTCTGTCACTGCTTCTCGGCTCGCAGCGCCACGCTTCAGTAGCGCCTCATAACAGTTCCCGCTGCTCAGCTTTGCCGAGACTTCCCACATATGTCTTTCGCCAAAATAATCCAGTCAACAGGTGGAAAATAGATTTGCAAACATTTGTCCTAATGATATTTTCAGCAGGAGCTTTTATTCTGTTTAAGAAGAAAGGAAGTGACATGCATTATCTGAACTGAAGATCTGTCACATCATTTCTTTTTAAAGTCTCACAGATGGAAGTTGTGTGATAAGGTAAAAATGTGGTGTAATTTGTCTTGTGGTTTTTTTGGTTTGTTGTAACAGTTTCTTATCTACAACAGAGTATTAGGGCCACACAATAAGGTTTTAAATTATTTTTTATCACAAGAATAAATTCTTAATATTACGAAAATAAACCCAAATGAGAATAAAGTTGTATTATTACAAGATTAAAGTCGTAATAAAGTTGTATGAGAATAAAGTTGTATTATTAAAAGATTAAGTCATAACAATATGAGAATAAAGTCGTATGAGAATAAAGTCGTATGAGAATAAAGTTGTATTATTAAAAGATTAAGTCATAACAATATGAGAATAAAGTCGTAACAATATGAGAATAAAGTTGTATGAGAATAAAGTCGAGAAAGTAGTGCTATTAATCAAACACACAGAGAATAACATGATCATCAGCCTTTTATAGTGATAGGTGATAAAAAATATGATTTTTACACTTTTAACTGTTACTATAAACACTAATACACATTTTTTTCCCTTTTTTTTAAAATGTAAATAGAATATTGAACCATTTTTGTTATATTTAATGCTCAAATTTACATTTAGTTCAGCCATTGAAAATCCCTAATGGGTCACCCTCTAAGTCAAGATTCTAAATGTTGTCAACTTGTTTTCCAGGTACTTTGAGGACTTCAAGATCAACAAGAACACGGGAGAATCAAACCTCACACAGATGTATTTAATGGTAGGTGAACGTTTGACTCAGATCAGCTGAGACATTTAATAAAACATCCGTTTTGATATAAAACACACAACGTGTTTTAACTCACATAAACCTAAAGGCACAAAAACAAATCATAGCACATTTAAAAAATGCAGTTTTATGTTTTATTATAGTGATGCTTTCACCACCAAGGTGGATTATTGACCTTTTTATACTCTTGTGCTGATTCTCTGTCGCCGACATCAGTCTGTCTGATTATGTTCTTAACAGGATCAAAAGCAACACGCTGAGACACACGGCATGCTTGAGAAGTGTAATTTGTCTTCACATTAGGAGGATGGGTCTGACGCGTGCAGCTTTTTAAAGCTCATGTTTGTGTGGCTTTGGAAGCTCGATTGGTTTCAGCTGAGAAGTTGTTTCAACTATGACACAAAAATGAAAAAAACGCATTTGTGCTTTTTTGATTTTTGCTTCTAAAATCCATAGAAATATAGAAAATTTATGTAAAAAAACAGAAAGTCTAATAATGTTTTGTGTTTTTATATATATATATATATATATACATACATACATTTTTTTAAAATAATCACCAGAGAAAAGTAATTTATAATAACATATAACTACTATTGCGATTATTCAGCTCTCACTTCAAAATAAATAGATAAAATCAGTTCCATTTCAACTAACCTGTTAGTAACTTCCATCTTTGTGAACTTTATATTGTGTTTTTGTTTCTTATGTCTGCAGTTAGTCTGATAACTATTCATATTAGTGCTAAATAAATTTTTTTTTTGTTAAGTTTAAAAGCTATTTTGTGCAGAAACGTTTTATTGAAATCTAATATTTAAATTAAAATGTATGACTCTGTGCTTTTTCCTGCAACTTCAAGCCTGTAAAGGCATAAATATTGCTAGTATTAATACATTTTAAAAATAGGATTTATTTAAATTACAAAAAAATGAATGTTTATGGTTATTTTTATTCATGTGATGATTTGATCAAACAAAAACTAAATTAAAGTCAGGATGAGATGAATGAAGTTATTATAAATGCAGATGAAACATCAGCTTCTAAGCTTATTGTTTAACTTTTTTAGCTAACCGTCCTGTTAAAACGACTTGAATGAGTGTTTTTATGTGAATATGGGAAGAAAAATGTGGATGAACAGTGTAACAACAGTTTGTCCTTCCTCCCACGTCTGCAGGAAGGTCTTGATTTCATCCTCCGCCAGGCCAAAGCCAAACAGCCCTTCTTCCTCTACTGGGCACCTGATGCCACCCACGCCCCCGTTTACGCCTCCAAACAATTCTTAGGGAAGAGCCAGCGAGGCCGGTAGCTTCTGCTTTACTTTACTGACTCCTTATTGGACACAAGGGCCTGAACATGCATCCTTTCATACTTTAAAAAAAATGTAAATTAAAGTTGTGTTCATACTCCCAGTTACGGAGACGCTGTGATGGAGCTGGACTTCAGCGTCGGTCAGATCTTAAAGACGCTTCAGAGTCTGGGAATAGAAAAGAACACATTTGTCTTCTTTACTTCGGACAATGGAGCAGCTCTAATGTCTGGTCCAAAAGCAAGTAGGTACTTTTTTTCCCCTCCCATATAACATCCACTTGATTCACTTTCTGCTTCTTTGTTGTGATAAATAAAGATATGGATCTGATTCCTCAGGTGGCAGCAACGGGCCCTTCCTCTGTGGGAAGGAGACAACATTTGAGGGGGGCATGAGGGAGCCCGCCATAGCCTGGTGGCCTGGAAACATCAAGGAAGGGATGGTAAGTACGCCTCTGTGTTTTAATGCAGCGAAACCACATTTTTCAAACCAAAAAAGTACTCATAAATGCCTTTACACTGCTTGCAATTACTTAGAAAATTTGAGGGGCTTACTTTTCATGTGAAATTCTTAAACTAGGGTGTTAAACTCCTTTTTCTTGACGGCCACATGAGTGTTATGGCAGCCCTCACAACGATTCACAATTCAGTTTGATTGATTTTTAAATGAGTTAAGGATATCTTGCAGTAACACATTTAATTTGATATAAAATACATTCTCAAAGGAACTAATTCTGCAAATAGTAGAAACAAATTCTAACTTGGTGCATTGGTAAAATTATAAACAAGGGCAAACTTGTAAATTGGAGTTTAATCCTGAAACAAAACTGTCTCAAGTTTCAAAGGGTTTAAACTGTGTTTAACAAAGTGTTGTTGGATACATTAGTTTTTAAGAAACTAAGAATAATTTTCTTGATCACTAAGAAGTGATGGAATACGGTTACAGGAGAAGAGGTGGGATAATAAAAAATATTAAAATTTTTCTCTTTTGAGCATATGAAATCTGTATATTTGTAATGTTTCTGTTAA
Organism: Anablepsoides rubrolineatus; assembly: GCA_031762495.1. Classification (NCBI taxonomy): domain Eukaryota; kingdom Metazoa; phylum Chordata; class Actinopteri; order Cyprinodontiformes; family Rivulidae; genus Anablepsoides; species Anablepsoides rubrolineatus. The sequence goes on from JARVGW010000322.1 coordinate 4,781,159, forward strand.
CTTCTGTTCAATAAATTTATTAACAGAAAGAAAGAAAGAAAGAACTTCAGCTAAAACATTTCATCATTGTGAATTACATTCAGATGTTTCTTAAATTTTAAAATATATTGGTAACAAAACTAAACAATTTTGTTAGACTGTAATTGAACTGGGTAAAATGTCTTGCCCAAGGACGCAAAAACTAAGACTGCTGGAACGGGGGATTGAACCGGCAATACCTATTTACAGTGCGACTCTCTTAACCACTCCGCCACAGCTGCCCAATTAAGTAATTAAATAAATAAAGCAAATAAATAAATAGATAAAAACATTTTTTGGAGGGAAACCCTCATCAGCGGACCAGACGGAAGTCCCCCGTGGACCACATTTGGCCCACAGGCCTTAAGTTTGACAAGTGCCTTAAACAAATCAGGACAAAAGTCTTTTCCAAAAATCTAACATTGGTGAGCTGTGGGATCGTAGAGAAGCTCAGATCTGAATATTACCTGGCAGCAATTAAAAAATGACCTTTTCCCAAAGACTACTACTTATACTTATACTACTACTACTACTACTACTTTATTTATAAAGCACTTTAAAACAACCACAGCTGCAACAAAGTGCTGTACATATAAAATCAGACCATGAAGACACGAAACAAAGATTAAAAACAGTAAAAAATAGGAATAAAAATTAAAAACAAGTCTCAGGCTGTGCCAAAAGCCAGGGAGTAGAAGTGTGTTTTTAGAAGAGTTTTAAAAGTCAGACTTGTGAGTCTTTAAACTCTTTAAACTTGCCCATGTGTTGGTGTTTTTACATGTTTTATCTAATTATGTTGAAAGTGCTAGATTTTGTTCCTCCACTTGATAACGTTGCAGAGCAGAATTTGCATTTGCTTTAATTTAACGTTGCTCCTCCTCCACCATCTGACTGCTCGACTCAGATGTGAGCGTCACGCTGCAGTAAAGTCGCACTGGAACTATTTTACGAGTAGGAACACACGCAGGATCAGACAGATACCCGTATTAAGCGTCAGCGCGTCCATATTTGAAGTGTCTACAAAAATAAGGCAATCTGTAAGGCTTTTCTTTTCCTTTATGATCTGCCTGTAAAAACTGCACCAGAGGCAGAAACTGCACGCAGGATTGTGAATCAGGTTTCGATTAAATGAATGCGTATTTCACTAATCCTGTTCTTTAAACGATTGTTGTTGTTTTAGTTTGTGTATCATTTCCCACTTTACATGCGCACTTCTATGATCAAGTGGCACAATTAATTTGGTGACTGAGCACAACTTCTATCAGACAATTAAAACACTCAGAAACACTCAAAGACGAACTGTTTGATTTTAGCCACAAAGCTTGCGTGGGGGGGCTTCCCCCCCACCCTCCCCTACTGATTCCTCAAATATTTTTGGCTGGAATAAATGCCCTTACTCTCCGTTTTTATTTCCAACCCATTCCCCAATACACCCCCCCCCCTCCTCCTGCCACACATACACACACACACACACACACACACACACACCATGATCCCCTAAGCCTGCACGTTCTGCAAATGACTTTTAATTGTATTAGGGGCAGCTGTGACACGGGGCTGTGACGCAGAGGGATTTTGCGGAGGAGCGAGCGGAGGCTGCAGTCTGCGGTAAGCCTTGCCCCTGGCTCATCTCACAGGGTTGTGCTGGGGCCTGATAGCGCGGCAGAGTAGCGAGGGAGAGGGGGATTGGGAGCGTCTTAAGCGGCTAATCTGTTTGTGTGTTTGCTGAGGTTGGATTGAGCCGTAATGAGGACTTCAGTATCTGAATATGCCAGGCGTTCAGGATAAAGAAACGGGAGAGGAGGGGGTTGAGAGGGGGGTGGGGGGGTGATTGCAGGGAAGGAAGCAAGGAAAGAAGTAAAATAGGTAGGAAAGAGAAAAGGGGATAAAAAGAGCAGGACTAAAGGCGGACTTTTTGCTGAGAATGACGTGTTTGCGAGGCTTTGATGCACCTGTGTTGTGATATATTTGTGCACGTAGTAAGGACTAACTTTTTTGTTTTGTTTTGTTTTACTACCAGTGCAGATGTAGCTCGGGCCTGCAGAGCTTCTCTGAACATCTCTGGAGCTGCGATGACAAAGCTGCTTTGTTGGAGCTACTGTACTCGTCAGATCTGGATTTATTGTGGTTGCGGTGTCGCTTTTGGAGGGAGGACAAACCAAACACAATGCTGCCCCCCCCCCTCTTTTATTGCATAGTCTTTGGAAATCTGTTGATTTGTGCTTTGAACAGCTCCCGTAAGCTCTCAGAGCCATAAACAGCCATGCAGGCCTTTGTGGAAAAAAAAAGGGGGGGGGGGGGGGTTCAACAGGTTTATTATATTGAGGAGAGGCAGATTCAGCTTGGCATTATGCTAATGAGGAGACAAGTTTAGGAGTTTTGAAGTTTTTCCATTTATTGGACTTGTTCAGATATATTTACAGGTATATATTATATTATATTTACACTCAGGTCTGCGGTCCTCCACAGTGACTTTTAAACTTTCCATTGGAGAGCTCTTGTGTATACGTGCATGCTCACAACCACACACAGGCAGGTGTTTAGCTCCTGGGTTTTCTGGTTGGTCACTGTTTGAATATATGTGTTTGTATAGATATTAGGGGTGTAATGATACATAAAACTCTTGAGACGAGACAAGATTTTAATATTAGTTTCAAGAAAACTTTAAAGATCTATTTTATGCTGCAAAAATGTTTTTATTCCATTTTAACATTTTTTATTACAAACTCAACTGATATTTTCCTTTTTCTGATTTCTTGAATCTCCTCAGACCTTAGAACAGCTTTAACTCTGCATGGCCTTCCAACATCATATAAAACTTTCCAAAAACTAAACATAAATATAAAACAAAAGTAATTATTTATTTTCTTTGTAAACATCTATCAGATCTCTCAGCTCTGGTCCGACCGCTTTAGGAAGGGGGAGGGGCTCATGGGGGGGCTCGGAAAGGAGGGGAAAAAGAGAAAAGTGCTTAAAATGAGCTGTCGCCAAAGCTTCTTTCTTTTTCTTCTTAAAAAAAAGTCACTGATGATGAAGAAACCAAGAAACTAATAAGTGAAAGTTCAGATATTTGCTATGAGTTGGACTCGTATAGGAGACTGTGGTGGAATGACAGGGCAGAGCCAGATGCAGATTCAACGTTATCCCGGTCGGTGCCCAAGGAGAGGGATGAGGGGCCGAGATGACGAGTGGCTGCACGAACAAAAATAGTAAAGTGGGTGGGCTGTCAGGCATTGCAATCCCTTTTGCCGGTTTATCAGCCGCAGACACACCTCCAGACGATGGAAGAGATGAGAACGGGAGCATAGAAACCTCAGATAACCGACGCTGCGACAAAAAAAAAGAAACAAGAGAAATAAAAAAAATGTAATGTGTTTCAGAGAGCAGGGATGGAATGAAAAGGTGAGGAAACAAAAAGACGGCTGAAGAGGGCAGAGTTAATACAGGGAGGGCACAACAGATGGCAACTCATGAGATAAAGTCTTCTGTGTGGCCAAATCTGAGTTTGAAACTTTTGGGGTTTTTCGTTCACGCAAGTTATTACTGACTAAATGTCAATGCTGCTTCTGCTCTTTTCCTTTTTTGTCCTGTCTTCTTTAATAGTCAGTGCTTGTGTCTGAGGGAGCTTGAAAAAAAAAACATAAAAATGAAGTAAAGGACTGAATCTGTTTGTGCTTGTAAGAGAGAAAGAGTGTCTGGATGTGCAGATAGATCATAGAATGCATTGCAGAGCCTTTTTCTGTGGCTGGTTCTGTGGATTCAGAAGAAAAGGGGGAGTTCATTTCAGTGCTTAAGTGTGTGTGTGTGTGTGTGTGTGTGTGTGTGTGTGTGTGTGTGTGTGTGTGTGTGTGTGTGTCTGTGTGCTGGCCGTCGATAGGAGCGCGGCGGCTCATGGTGGTGCAGCTGCAGAGGCCTGATAGCCGATATCTGATTGTGAGCGTGCCGTCTCCCTCTAAGGCTCGCTCAGGAGAGAATGGAACGGAAGATCAAGGATGACAGCGAAAAAATGGCATTTTATCTGAAAATAGTTCAAAGTTTATAAATAAAATAAAGCTTTACACAACGACTGGGAGAAGGAGATAAAACACCAGCTCGCTCCAGCTTCAGCAGCCTGCTTGCCCAGGCCGTGTCCTATCCCCACTTCCTCTCCTCCTTTCTCCCCCCTTTTCTCCAAAAAAAAAAACTAATTTGGGAAGGAAAGGCATTTCTGGAGTTTTGATCATAAAGCTGCATGCAGAGATTAGAGAATAAAACTGAAGAAATGCATCTCTTCTACTTCATGTACACACACAGGCAAACTCACATGTAAGCATCTGCTCATGCTTATGTATCCATGTCACGGTCCTGATGTTGCTTTTTTGATTTCAGAGTTAAGTCATCAGGTGTAAATAAAAAAAAAAACTTGTGACAGAGATGAACCACAGGGGTGGTCTTGCCTGTAGTCGACCCTCATCTTTTAAAACCTACAACTCCAGTTCTGAAAAGAGTTGGGACTTTGTGTAAAATGGCAGTAAAGCTGATGAAACAGCTTGTACCTCACATGAATCAGTATTTTATCCACAGTGGAACATAGTAAACATATTAAGTGAAACTAATTTGTTGATTCATTATCTAAATGTTCCACAGGTGAGTTTGCAGCCTGCTAACGTCATGGACCTGTTCACCACCAGTCTGGCCCTGGCTGGCATCGACCCTCCTGGCGACCGGATCCTGGATGGACTGGATCTGATGCCGGTCTTGTTAAACTCCTCTGAGAAATTTGAAAACAGGTGAATTAAAACACTGGTGCCTTTTTAAGTTCTTAGTTAACTTCTTCATTTTGTCTCCTGGGGTGTCGGATCCCCAGCATCTCAGTGGTTGGGTCCAAATTCAAAGACTCCTCCCATCCGTCCGACAAATGAGTCCTCCTTTTTCCTGATTTGAGGGACGGGTCCGATGGATCCTTCTCAGCCCACTGTAAGAAAAATCTGCGTTGTTCAAAATGGTATGTCTGAATAAACAGGAATCTGGGATTTCTTCTTTAAAGCTT
>JARVGW010000322.1:4790491-4801456 GCA_031762495.1 Anablepsoides rubrolineatus
CACACACCAACTCTTTGTCTGCTTTAAACTTACAGCTGAAATGATCAGACAGTATAAAATACAATAATTTCCTTCACCACCATATCCCATGATGCATTACGGGGCGACCGGAGACTTTTTTTTTTCATCTCAAAGAAAACATGCACCTATGGCAGGTCCTTTAGTTCTTCAAATATTGCCTTTAAGCTAATTTTGTTGTTTTGTGATATTTATAATACTGATAAATCGATATTTTGCTCATTTCAATCTATTTTGACTTCTGTTTATCGTCATCACAGTTCCTAGGCAAGAGAAGATACAATGGAGTAAGGGCAAGAATAAATCAGAAGGCTAAACCATCCAAACTCACAGCCTCTTTTTCCGGTCTTTGTGGTCTACCAAGGACCCGACCCACCTAGACCACATAGTCCGAATTTTTTGAAGAACCCAGTCCCTGAATTTGGACACAGCCAGTGACTGGTTGCTGCATTAAAAAAACCTAGGAGCCAAAAGTTATTGGTCAGAGTTCTTGAAAACTTAGCTGTGATTGGTAAAAAATGCAAAAAACAAACAAACTAATTTTGGAAGGATTGGTTGAATTTGAAATAATACTTGTAATGACCTAAAAACATGTACAATAGGTTGCCTTCAGGCCCAGGCCTCCCTTGAAAAAGAGACCTGAGATCTCAACGGGACTTGCCTGGTTAAATAACGGTAAATAAAAAAATAAATAAATGACAGCGCTGCAACTTCCTGGAGGAACAGATTACAGGTTTTGTTCACACTAGCACCAGTCCACTTTGGCTTTAGTCCTGTTTGGTCCAGTCCCAAATAATCTGTATTTACTAATCTGTAAGAAAACATGATTATTTATCTTTATTTTTGACTTTTCTTTTCCTAACAGACCTACTTTTTACTATCGTGGAAATGAGCTGATGGCTGTGAGGGTTGGTCAGTACAAGGCACACTACTGGACCTGGAGCAACTCATGGGAGGAGTTTAAAAGTGTAAGACTTCATTTCGATGCTTCGGTTTTTGTCCCGTCTCTGTTCTCTCCGTTCTTGATTTCCTCTGCCACTTTGTACCCGTTTGTCTTTTTTAATCTCGCTGAAACACACACAAACACTTTGGCTGTTGTTTGTGTTATCTTCCACATTGGCTCATCAATTGACTGCTGCGTACATCAGAGTGGAATGAATATTAATGAAGAACCCCCCACATGTGTGAACTTGCATCATTCATCAACCAGTTGACTTGTTTGTTCAAACTCTGGTGGAAAATTCCCTCCCCCCACAGAATAATTTGCATATTGTCATCTCACTTCCTTTTTTTTTTTAGTCAGTTATCTACTCTGCGTAAACCTTTTTTTTTACATTATTATCTAAAACAATTTTTTTTGTTGTGTTTTTTTAACATAGCACCATTTCTGGTAATGTTTTCATCCACACAGAAACAAACAAACAGAACGATTGAAAATGATGTAGTAGCTATGCCAGGCCTGTTTGGGGCACTGTAACGCCATCACTAAGAATTTGGGGCACTTTGTTAATTTTAGTCCATCAATGTACAATCCCACAACTTCTTTACTAAATCTTTTGTTGTTGTTTTTTGTACTGAAAATCCTGAAATTAGTTATTTGAAAATTAAGAGACAGTTGATTAACTTTAAACCATCCATCCATCCATCCATCCATCCATCCATCCATCCATCCATCCATCCATCCATCCATCCATTTTCTGTACACGGTTATTCTTTTCAGGGTCACGTGGGTCACTGCTGCCCGTATCCAGCAGTCACCGTGTGAGGGGCGGGGTACACCCTGGACAGGTCGCAAGTAACTTTAAACCATTCAGAAATATTAGACAATTCTTCCTTTGCTTCTCTTATCAGGACATCTAAATTAGAATGTAATAATAAAAGACAAGGATCATCTACAAACATAAGAGGTAGTGCACTTTTACATTTATTAAATCATTAATATAAATTAAAAACAGAAGAGGTCCTAAAGTGGAACCCTTAGGAACCCCACAAACTAATTTAGCTCTATTAGAAGTTTGATTATTCTTATTGTATTTTATTTATATACATGTAAGGTTTTTAACTTCAGTGAAAAGACATGTCCCAAAGCATTTTAGGTCTGCAGGGATGTGAAATAAAACATAACTTTGGCAAAATAGGTTGCCTGCAGCCTCAGGCCTCCCTTGCAAAAGAGATCTGTGATCTCAGTGAAATTTGCCTGGTTAAATAACAGTAAATAAGTAGCAACTTGGTAATGGGGTAGCGCCTCGTCACGCAAACATACGTCATTCAAAATGCTAAACCGTCTCATTTCACAGCTGTTTTACCTGAACTGTGTAGGCTGTGGCTTCTGTGGGTCATGGCCTAAGTAGGCTGTAGCCCCGTGAATTGAGACACAGCCAAAGTGACGCCTCCAGAAACTTTTTAATGGGGTTAAATAGGAATTTGAAAACTTTGGCAATATTATAGTTAAGGAATTACCAACTAATGTACCTCAGTTTTTCCTATTACTTATACTTTGTAATATTGTCATTAGAAAAAAAATGTTTACCTATTCACAAATAGCTTTCCTGAGTAGATGGGCCCTGAAAATAGAAGAAATATGAAACCGGACACCTTAGCAGCAAGACAATATGAGGCTTTTTTCCTCATTCTGTCCATGAGAACATGTCCTCCTGTCCTGTCCTCCCTCCATGGTTATGCTTTTTTCTGTCATCCAGTTTGTTTTATGCCCCATCGGTCGTTTAAATTGCTCTCTCCTTCAGGGCCGTTGAATCAATAGTAGCCTCCTTTATCAACTCATGTGAACTGAAGTGGAACTTCACAAATAATGGCGTCTGATTGCCTGTGAGTTGCCTATCGATTGCCGTGTGTGTGAACATAGGAAAATAGTGGGGGGAGAAAAAATGCACAAAGACGTTTTGGTCTGCATACAGTGGTGTGTGTCTCATTGAGCGACTGTTGGATTTCCACAAAGGACACTTAAATCTCTAGATAAATCTTTGTGTTTGGGTTTGTGTGTCGTTCACCATTGGATATTTTATAAACATTCATCCAAGATAAACCTGAAGGGATGTGAGTGGGTTAACTAAAATGGAGATAAGAAACAAACAAAAAAAACTTTTCATATCAAGTTTGTTTACTTTTTGGTCAAACATGGAACAATTTTACTTGTTTAGGCTGAATAATTTCTGTCAAATTGGTGTATAAATGAAAGGAAAAACATTTTTGAACTATGGTCATAATCTAAATAGGGATGTGTATTGGTAAGAATTTGGTGATACTATCATGACACAGGGTTCACGATATGATATATCGTGATATATTGCGATATATTCACATTTTTTGTCAAAAAATTATATATTTTTGTTATTTCATCCACATTTTCAACGGTTAGGCCAGATGGTCTAATAAATACTGTGATAATGGCTCAGATTCAGCCATCGGTGCATGGTGCTGTTCAGTCATAGTGCTAACTTTTGAGCTACTCTCTGGCTCCTCAGATGTGGAGGAGCCAAAAGGCTTGCTGACTGCTGCCAACTGGTGGCTGAAGGCTAAACTACAACGTAAAAATGGACTGTTGGCATGAAAGTTTACATTTTAAACCTTAATTAAAAATAGATACAGGCCTTTAGAGAATTGATACAGGACCGGGAAATGAAATATGGGGATATTTCAGTGTTTTGATATTTTCTTACATCTACATGTGTTTTTCATTCAAGGCGACGGTGGATGATATTGTTTTGCCTATGGCTGGATACGTGCATGTCCATTTGTTGTTTTGCTTTTTGGCTGCTCCCTTTTTCAGGGGTCGCCACAGCAAACAAAACTTCCTGGTGCAACCTGGGCTCCAATCTGCAGCCTCAGGATTATAAGAACTGCAGCACTCGCCACTGAGCTACTGCGACCACTGTGATAATGTCTTAATAAAATATTTCACGAAACACCAGACTGCTGAAACTACAAATCTCTAGCTGAGTCAGTTGAACAGACATTGAGTTAAAGTTTGATATGGTAGTAGCTGAGAGTCATCCGCAACGCCTTGGTGCATAACATTATTTTCCGATTTTGACCAAAACCGGTCCAGCTCTGTCACTTCTTAGTATATGATTTAAACTCGGTGCATTCCTTCAAGCAATGCTAGATGCCAAGTCTCATCTTTTCCAAAATTCCTTTCATCACTACAGATGGTTCTGCATCTTATCTCATCCCGACTGCTGAGCCTCGGTTTGAAAGCAGCCTTTCTGTATCTGTAATGTTAAAGTCGTGTGAGATACGGAGTTCTCGCTGTAATATCTCCACCACAAGAAGAGACAGAGTCCAGGAGATACACAGAGCCGTCTTTTCATGGCTCTCCTCTGGGATGAGATTTTTTTTTTCATTCTTTTCTGCATTTCTAAGCTATTGGCTTCAAATAGATACAAGACAAGTCTGGATGAGCGTGGAGGAGGGGGGTATCACTCCTCACTTTCGCTCTCTTTCGTTCCTCTATATGTATCCTGAGGTGCTCCAATGAGTGATCCCAGAGGGGGGGAGCGCTACAGTACCTTACAGATGAATGCCTTTTCAATATTAGCTTTGCTCATCAGAAAGTGTGTGTTTGTGTACGTGTGCTCAAGCACCAGGGGGACGGGGTGGGGTGGGTGCGCTCCGGGGGGTCCTGGAGGAGAGAGTGTGACTCAATCAGGCTGCGATTACTGCCAGCCTCCTGAGGAAGAGTCGGGGGAACTAAGAGATGAAGAAGAAGTAGGAAAAGTCCTCTTTTCTCTGGAGCTCAATGAATAATACAATGGACTGTTGGACAATATTGCATTTAGACCATGTGTGGACTAACCATACATAGATAAATATACAACCCCAATTACAATGAAGTTAGGACGTTGTGTTAAAAACAAACAAAAAAAGATAAAACAGAAAACAATGATTTGAAAATCCTTTTCCACATATTATTCAGTTAAATACACTACAAAGACAATATGTTCAAGCAGATTTTTGTTTTAATGCAAATCTTCACTCATTTTGAATTTGATGCTGCAACATGTTCCAAAGATGCTTTACCTCTGTGTTCCATCAGCTTTCCTACTAACAACCCTCAATTAGTGTTTGTGAACTGAAGCTGGAATTCTTTCCATCCTTGCTTCATTTTTAACTTCAGTTGCTCAACAGTCCGGGGTCTCTTCATAATGTGTGTAGCACCTTTATTCTATGGATTAAAACTGTTTAAATTAATTAAATTTTAATATAAACACATTTTTATTTGTACATTTGTGTTGAGCTCTGTATGATAAAAATAGGCTTTCATATGTAAAAAGTTATTTTCATATCAACTCACAAATTCATAATTATCTTACTAGACAATCTTCTAATTTGCATCTTCCATTACACAAATCATTGCGTGACCAATTCTCAATCAGATTTTATGGAGCCAAAATGTGGAATTCAAACGTGGAACTTGTGGAACCTTCAGTATCTCTCTTTATGTATAAAAATAGATTCAAAACCAAGCTGTTGATTTTGAAATGTGAAATTTGAGTATGAGTTTAAATTGATGTAAATTTATTTTATTTTTGTATGTTTTTTGATTGATTCAAAATTGTAAATTTTGTCGTTGATTTTTGTATTGATATTGTTGTTTCTTTTTCATTATTGTTATTTGAGTGGTTATTTTAGGGTTTTCACTGTTGTGCTGTAGTTTGATTTGATTGGGAGTGGTTTCTACATAAGTCTATTTAGGCTTTTATCCTTCCCTTGCACGTGAGGTATCTCATTTTGAATTGTTGTGTTCTTTTTGTTTTTTCTTTTTGTGTGTTAAATAAAATCACAACCAAATCAAAAATCAAATGGGAGACGGGTCTAGACTGCAGGCTGATCAGTCTAGTACCCACACTCTTACTACAAAGCCACGCTGTTGCAAGACGTGCAGACTTGTCATTGTCTTGCTGAAATAAGCAAGACGTTCACGAAAATGACGTGGCTTGGATGGCAGCATATGTTGCCATGGGTAATACACCCCTATACCATCAGAGAGGCTGGCTTTTGAGCTTTGCAGTGATAACAATCTGGACAGAGTGGTTAGGGGAAAGTTAATAATGTGTAGATATGTAGCTGTAGATGTAATCGGTTAGGGTTAGGGTTAGGGTTGGGGTTAGGGTTAGGGTTAGGGTCTCAATGGTGTGAATGCTTCACAGCATTCACACCATTGAGATCCTTTTTTTTCCGTTCCATTTTCGGCACCTTTCTTGTTCCACAATTTTTGTGCTATTTCAACAATTCATTTATCAAAATGTTCAGCTCTTTCATGCCATGCCTGCTATGACTTTTGGTATTTCTGCTATTTATACTTTTTAAGCCATTTCACTTTTTTAGCCACTTTATTTGCCATTGAAAATGAATAGAGCTATTTTAAACAACCTTAAAATCCTTCAACTTGTTTCGAAATCTTTACAAAACCTTACACAATTTGTTCTGGTTATGCTCTTTTTAACTCCCTTGTGCAAATTTTAGCTATTCTTTTGCTAATTTTAGCTTTTTTAATTCTAATTCAGCTTTATTTTTGCTCCTTTTTACTAATTTTCTGCTTTTTTTTTTGCTTCTTTTAGATTTCCAAGTTTTACTTACAATGATACTTTTGCTAATAAACATTTTCATCTTAATTTCAGCAGGTTTCAGCTACAGTTTTCAGCAATAGGCATTGACACTAGCATTTTCGCAGGAAATGCAATTCTCTAGTATTCTTGTTATTTTGTTGCACACAGAGTGAAATCTAACATTCTTTCCTCCTGTCTGCTGGACACACCTCAGACTTTAGTCTTAGGTTTGCTCCAGAGGCAGGCTGACCTTCGTTTTAAATTTACGAGACATTTGTAGCCAAAAAGAGGCAGTTTTGCTCCTTCCTATCAGAGATTTTTCTTATTCCAGAATACGCAGGAAAGGCAGTGACCTGGAACCTCCACAGATTTCTGGATGACTGATAATCTGTGAGTTTAAAGAGCACAAGCTGCGTCAGGCTTGTAAAAAGACAGATAATTCAGGAACAAGCAGAGAACGAAAGGCATCTCTGATCTTTAGGGTTCATTGTCTTTTTATTTCTACTCTTAAGTCATTTTTATTCATTTATGCACTTATTCTATCAATAATGGATGCGGCTTTCAAAACAACGTGACTCAGTAGTTTTAGCTTGTGCTTAATTGTGCTCGATTAAAACTAGAACATGAAGAAGTGTTACTATGTTGCTTTTAGAACGTGTGCTTTCTCTTCCAGGGTATAAATTTCTGTCCAGGTGAGGAGGTCCCGGGGGTGACAACTCATAACCAGACAGAGCACACCATGCAGCCGCTCATTTTCCACCTGGGGAGGGACCCGGGAGAGAAGTACCCACTCAGGTAAGTTGCTCTGAAACTTAAACTTATCACCTGTGGAAAGGACAGAGCAGAGCAGAGCAGAAACGAGTAAAGAAGCGTGGAATTAAAGAGCTGTGGACAAAAGAGGAGAAACAAAAACCAAAAAGGGGCGAGGTTATAAAGTGTTTTTTTTTTTCCTGTTGTGAAGAATGTGTGTGAGATCAATGTGGATTCAGCGGCATGAAAAAAAAAAAAGAGGCGGCGGATTGATCCACTCAGCCAGAGCGCTCATGATTACACCCTCCTCTTTGTGATTGCAAACGGCTTCTTTAAAGATCGCTTATCTGGCCGTCGGGCCTCCTCCTCTGGCGGACGGCTCGTGGGTTAAAATTGCGAGATGAATTGTTCGGGTCTAAATGGAGAGCGAGTTGCTGTTTAATGTGTGTTTTTTGTGCGTGCCGGCTTCAGCCGTGGAGGAGAGTTAAGAATCGCTGGGAGGAGAGTGACAACACAGAAAAAAAAAAAGAAACGGCCACTGAAACTATAATTAATTTAAAATCCCAGCATTCCTGCTGTGACAAAGTAGTTTAGGTCCATCGGTAAAAAATAACATTATGTGCAACCTCGTGTGATGTTGCAATATTTCACATTCTGATAGGAGTTAAAGGGGGGGGGGGGGGGGGGTTATGCAAAACCAACTTTTTAAAACTTTTTATTGTTCTAAAGTCTTTACCTCATCAAAAACACTTAGAGTGTTGCTTTGACTCTGCAGGGACCTTGAATCTCCTGTGGTAGCCATTCGGAGGTGCAAAAACACTTTCTCATACAAAGCACCACCTATTTACACAAAGCTCCTTTCTGCAGCTGACAACACAGTTCCACCAGACTAGCAAAACATGATTTCATCGTTAAGCATAGCTTTGTGATAATCTACATATATTTATAATTTATTTGCAAAAAGTAGCTTAACATTAGCTATGTTTACATGCTCAAAATTCTTTGATCGGATTGAAATGTATTCGGATTAAATAATCAGAATGTATTGTTTACATTGGGCACAATCCGATCATGACGAGTGTTCACATGCACCAGGCTTTTATTCTGTATAGAAGCACTGACATGCACAGTTGCTAACTGTACCTTAAAAGAAACACAGAAAGAAGTTCTACTTTCGTCATGAACGTAAACAAACAGCTTCTGAGCTCAGAATGGACCTGCGACAGGTTTTAATATTGGTGGAGACATTACTGCAGTCTCTGGTTGAGCTACAGTTGACTTAGTTTTTTTGTTTGCGAAGCGGCGCAGGCTGTGTGTCTTCCTTTTTTATTGAATGAGAAAATGGGAGGAAAAGTTCTGTGCTGCAGCGCTGCTGTCCCTCCCTCCTCTAAAGAGCAGAAACCGCTGGATGAAAGTCAGCAGACATGCGCACTCAGGTCAGTTTTCTACATCTGAGTAAGATGATCAGATTAAGTGTTTACATGCACGTCGTTCGGATTATCAATCGGCATAAACCACCTCTCTCATTCCGATTACAAATTCATTCAGATTGAGCTGAATCCGGTCAGAATAATCCAAATGGGGTGTTTACATGACGTATTTTTATTCCGAATGGCAGTTTAATCTGATTACTTATGTCCATGTAAACATATCTTGTGACATATATGTTTGAGAGGATGACTGGGAGATATACTACCAAGCTGAAACGTCTTGTAAGAGCCTCTGTCCTCGCTCCGGTTCTTCAGAAAACGTACTTTCCGGGTCAGACGTGGCAACATTCGAGTAAGGTTCAACTGTATCCTGAGTTGCTATTTTCTAAAACTGATATACAATGTTGCTTTTTTTTAACAACAAAATACAACGCTCCTACAAAAGGTTATAAATGGCATGAAGCATTGTTGTGAAGACATGCTGAAGTGGGAGTGTCAGAAACGGTAGGAGGTTCTTTTAAAAAAGATAGGCCCATTTCCAAGGCATTTAGGCATCCTTTTTTTTTTACAGTGCAATCTCAGTGCATTCTAAACACGATCTTAAAAAAATCGACCCAGCCTGAGACTATGACTAATACATTAAGATAATCCCAGAACGCTTTGATGAGAGAATATTCTTTTTTTATGCTTTCTGGCTCCCTCCCGGCATAAAAACCTCCCACACTGACCTTTCTCTTCTGACGTCGTGCCTTTCACATTCTTGCCACGGCCTCATCTGCTCCTTTGCTCCGAGCTCGAGCTGCTTTCAGTTCTGAAGCAAGATTGGATAATAAAACATTAATGTTGTTTTTTCATTTAACCCATTTTTTAGCCTTGCTATTCACTTGGAAGGATAAAAAAAAGGCAAGAACCAATCAATCTGCAGCCATGTGTTGTGCTGGGTGCTGAATGTTTAAACACACAGGTTTTGTCTCCTCCTTTATGTCTTCCTCACGTTTAGTCTTTTCAGTTTTAGAATTTAACACCCCTTTTTTTTATTTCTTCAAAGTTTAGTTTAATTTTCCCAGGTTACATCTTCTCTCAGCTGACGTCCCTGTGCACCCATAGGGAAATGTCCCCACCCCTTTTCTTTATTTGAGCATCCGTGTGTGTGTGTGTGTTCATGAGTGTGTTTTGTCCGTGCGCTCTAAGGTCCCCCCAGCTGGACTGTTCGCCTGGCCATCATTAATCTCTGTCACCACCTAAAGAGCCACTTAAGATGATGTAGGACCTGTCTGCACGCATACCTTCACTACTGTCGGAGGCTGTGATACAGCCGAGAACACACACAAACACCATCCCCAGTCAGGCCGAGTTAACCAAAAAAAACTTAGCTTTTATCGTGATTATGCAATCTACAAGACCATTGTTTTAGATTCTTTTGTCATTTAGAGTGACAGCTGAGGTACACTGAAGTGAAAGTCCTGTGGAAAGGTTGTGGAGTGAACTCAGTTTGATGAGTTTATTTTTGACAAGATAATCAACAGTGTTGAGGCTTAGAAAGTAGCGTTTGCACAAATTGTTTGGAAATTTATTGAGAAATCTCAGACTTCAGGCACCACTCTTGGATCTGGACATTCTCAGACGTCTTACAAAGAACATACCACACCAACAGGAAAATAAACAAACACATCATCCGTTTTTTTCAAAGTAATTCACCAAAGACAGACTACATTTTGTCAAAATCCTAGCTACGTTAATAAACATATGGGTAACTTGTGCATATATCCTGTCAAAATGTATCATTTATGGCTGTACATACACATAATACAAACAAAACAGGAGAATTTTATTATGAAAAATTATGACTTCAGTGTTTATCTTTGGCTTTATCAAGCAATCTTGCATGTCCTGGGCATGCTTCTTGGGGCATCTCTGGTCTTTACACCGGAGTGGAGTGGACACAGTGTAAATGAGGGTGGAAACTAGGGATGCACAATATATCGGTATTGATATCAGTATCGGACAATAAAACTCTATTTTACCTGGACAGAAAGACGAGATTCAAAAACAAAAGAACTCCGTGAAAGGTCAATCAGGATTTATTGCAATTGACATGACGCTCAAGCGAAGATCGCTCCGCCCACGCGGAAGCGGGGTTCAGGTAGCCCCTCCCTCCGACAACAAACACGGATGTAATGGCGGTGGTAGTGAAACTTACA